>SZWC01011203.1:42444-88081 GCA_023375785.1 Penium margaritaceum | reverse complement strand
CCGGCCACGCTCATCGCGTGCCGGTCCGCGGGTTGCGCTTTGGTCAAGCAATCCGCAAGCATGTTGTGCGTGCTGCAGTGCTGCAGCACCACCTGCCCCTTCTCGACCATGTCCCGTGCGTAGTGGTAACGCACGTCGATGTGCTTCGTCCTCCTGTGCTGCGTCGGGTTGTTGGTCAGCGAGATGGAGCCGGTGTTGTCCTCTTGCACCACCGTTGGCTCCTGCTGCGGCACGCCCAGCTCCCCCAGCAACCTGCGGAGCCACACCGCCTCCTTGACCGCCTCGGCCAGCGCGATGTACTCCACTTCCACTGTGGAGGTGGCGACGCAGTCCTGCTTCCTGCTGCACCACGAGACCGCTGCACCAGCCAGGAAGAACACGTAGCCGGATGTGGACTTCCGCTTGTCCACATCGCCAACGTAGTCTGCATCGGTGTAGCAGACCAGGCGCAAAGGGTCCGCCCGTCCTTTGCCGTCAAACCTCAGGCGCGCGTGCCGCGTCGCCTGCAGGTAGCGGAGGATGCGCTTGACCGCCTGCCAGTGTAGTGGCCCTGGATCGGCCACGTACCTGCTCACTTGGCCCACCGCGTAGGCCAGGTCCGGTCGAGTCGCCACCATGGCGTACATGAGGCTGCCCACCGCTGATTGGTAGGGCACCCCTGCCATATCCTCCCGCTCTTCTTTTGTTTGCGGCGCCATTGCCGCACTCAATTCACAAGTCGTGGAGAAAGGACTGCACACTGGTTTGCAGTCCTCCATGCCGTACCGCTTCAGCACCTCGGCCACGTATTTGGCCTGTCCCAGCTCAAGCGTGCGCGCCCTCCGGTTGCGCGTAATGCTCACCCTGAGGTAGAACTCCAGCTCCCCCATGTCCGACATCTGGAACCTGCTGCTCAGCCGCTCTTTCAGCTGCTGTAGGCTCGGCAGGTCTGAGGAGCACAAGATCAGATCGTCCACGTAGAGTGCGAAAATCTGATGGAGCTTCTTGCTGCGTTGCACGTACACGCTGTGATCCGCCTCACAGCGCTTGAAGCCTATTTGTGCCATGAAGCTGTCCATCTGTTGGTACCAGCATCGGGGCGATTGTTTTAGCCCGTACAAGGACTTCCGCAGCTTGCACACCTTGCCCTCCGGCGCCTCCACCCCCTCCGGCACCTCCATGTAGATTTCTTTGTCGATGATGCCGTTGAGGAAGGCCGTCTTTACGTCCATTTGGTGGAGCTCCATTTCCTTCGCGGCTGCCACCGCAAGGATCGCCCGGATGCTTGTGAACTTGGCGACGGGGGCGAACGTCTCATCGTAGTGCTCGCCCTTGCGCTGTGCGTACCCCTTCGCCATGAGCCGCGCCTTGTACTTGTCAACCACGCCTTCCTTTGTGAACTTGGTCTTGAAGACCCACTTGGAGCCGATGACCTTGGCGTCTTTCGCCCTGTCAACCAGCTGCCACGTGTCGTTTTCAGCAATGGACGCCAACTCCGACTTGATGGCGGCATCCCACTGCTTCCCCTCAGGCCGCGCAAGCGCCTCTTGTACGGTTGTCGGTTCCGTTGATGCAGCCAGCATGCACCGCGTCATGCCGATCCATCGACCGGTGCCTGCATCGAAACGCTGCCCCGCTCTCCACTGCCTCGCGCTGCGGCGCGGCAGTCTTGGCGGTGTCTCGTCGCTCTACTGCGATCCTTCCGACTCAGCCCGCTCCGGTGAATCATCAACCGGACGGCTCCCCGAGGATCCCTCCCGCTCCGGTGAATCATCAAACGGACGGGCGGCGCGTCCGGAGTATTTTTCTCCGACACCCGACGCGAACTCCGCCGGGAGTGCGCGCTTCGGCAGCTGCGGTGCCTCCTTCGACGGATCATTCCGCCGGATCTCCAGCCCAGCTGCATCGTCCTCGAAGTCCTCCGCGTCGGCTGCTGCACCTGCTGCACCGCCGCGCTCCGACGCCGCATCATCGACCTCCGCGTCCGCCGGCTCCTCCTCGTAGTCAAGGAGCTGGAACCACTCCCCCTGTTTTGGAGTGTTCCCGATGCTCATGTCGTTGCTGCTGCTGCTGAAGCTTTGCTGCTCGTCGAACTCGACGTCACGGCTGCGGATGATCTCTTGCGTGCGCGGATCCCAGAGCCTGTACGCCTTTTGCGCGCTCTCGTAGCCGAGGAACAAGCACGGCTTCGCCCGCGGTTCTAGCTTGCTGTCGCGTCGTTGCGCCGCCTGCACCATCGCGTGCACCTTGCACCCGAACACCTTCAGGTGCGCCACGTTTGGCTTGTGCCCGCTCCAAACCTCCTGCGGCGTCTTCCAGCCGCCCTTACCCTTCAGCACCGCTGTTGGGGTGAGGTTGATGGTGTAGCTCGCTGTACGCACAGCCTCCGCCCAGAACCCTCGCGGCAACCCCGCATCCACAAGCATGGTCCGCACCATGTTGAGCAGCGTCTGGTTCGCCCGCTCCGCCACTCCGTTGGACTGTGGCGAGTACGGCGTAGTGGGTTCCCACTTGATGCCCTGCTGCTTCATCCACCCGCTGCAGCCCACGTACTCTCCGCCGTTGTCGCTGCGTAGCACTCTGACCTTCCGGCCAGTCTGCCTCTCCACTGCTGCGACGTACTCCTTCAGCCGGTCCAGGACCTCGCCTTTCCGCTTCATGAAGTACACGTAAAGTTTTCTGCTGCAGTCGTCAATGAAGGTGACGAAGTATCTCAAGCCGCTGTTTGACGGTGTTTTGAACGGTCCGCACACGTCGCTGTGCACGACCTCCAGTAGGTCCTTTACGCGAGCCTCGTTCTCATTGAATGGCTTGCGCTGCACCTTGCCCAAAATGCAAGGCTCGCACTTTTTGTGCGCTGCTGCATCTGCTGCCGCGTTTGCACCGTCGATGATGAGGCCGCGCACCATGTCGCGCTTCGCCATCTCCTTAACGGTTGCGGGCGCCGAATGCCCCAACCGTCGGTGCCAGAGCTCCAGATCAGCACTTCCTCCCTTGGCCATGTTGACGACACGCTCCTGCGAGTCTGCTGCATCCGATGCCGCGGGGACCACCTTGGTCTCCACGATGTAGAGACCACCCTCGCGCTTTGCCTCCAGCACGACCTCGCCGTCGCCGTCGATGCACACCACTGTGCCTTTCCTGCGGAAGAGCACCTCATATCCCTTGTCCGTCAAGTGACTGACACTCAGGATGTCAGCCAGGCCGGGAACGTGCTGCACATCACGGATTGTGCACAGCTCCTTCTTACCGCCCACCACGACTTCCACCTCCACGTCGCCTTGGCCGGCCGCCGGCTCCACTTTGTCGTTCGCGACCACCATCGACTTGGAGGACTTCTCGTAGGTGACGAACCCCACCTTCTCGACTTGGGTGTGCTCCTCGGCCCCGGAATCCAGGCACCGCCTGTTGGCCTTCTTGAGGAAGTGGTTCTTGTTGCCATTGAGGAGCGACCTGCCCTTGCTGTTTTTGCCGCCGGTCTTCGCCTCCTCCGGGCACTCGCGGGCCCAATGGCCCTCCTTGCCGCAGTTGCGGCACGCACCTTTCTTGGCGCCCTTCGTGCCGCCGCCTCTTCCGCCGCTTCCTTTGCCCCCATTTCCGCCACCACGCGTTTTGGTGACAAGGGCCGATGAGGAAGACGAGGACTCCCCGCAGCTCCGGCGCTGCGCCTCGTTGCGGATGTACTCTGCGACCGCGCCATAGGTGAGCTTGTCCTCCGCCCATCCTCCGAGGACGGTGATGAGTGGGCCCCAACTGTCAGGTAGGGCCATGAGAAGGGCCATCGCCTGCAGCTGCGTGTCGATCTTCCACCCCACGTCATTGCATTGCAAGGCGAGCGACTCGATCTGCTGCATGGCAGAGATGACATCATCCCCATCCTCGATTCTCACCGTGAGGAGTCACTTCATCGCAAAGATTTTGTTCGCGAGCGACTTGGATTGATGGATGGAGCAGAGTTTTTGCCAAGCGTCGGCTGCCAGCTTGTAGCCCTGGAAGTAGCCCTACTGCGACTCGGCCGTCCCGGACATCAGCAGCATGAGCGCCTCCGTGTTCTTCTTTACGAAGGCCTCCTTCTGCGCTTCCGTCGCTGTCGCTTCGTCGAGGACTTCCTTTCCCATCATGACCTCAAAGAGCCCCCTATGCGCGAGGTGCAACTCGAAGTGCCACCTCCATAGCCCAAAGCCTGGGCCGCCCGCATACTTCTGGATGGGCTGCGTCTCCTTCTGCGCCATGTGCGCAGCTGCTACTCCGACAAGTTCTCAGAACTTCACGGCGACGTCCAAGATGACGATGCCGTGCGCTGCGGAAGACGTGAACGTTGGAGGCTATCAGACCAGTGGGCCCATAACCCTTTCTCAGGATGGAATCCGCATGGTGCGGTCCCGACATTGGTCTGATAGACTCTAGTGGATCACGTCTACTGTTTTGGGCGAATCTGAGACTGAGCGTGAGCTTTCTGGTCGCCTCATGCTATGTGAGCAGGAATTTAGAGACAGTCAGTTTGCGAAGGGAATAACGTCGTTTTGCGTTATATTTTGGACATAGACATGATCACAACATTTATAGGGCTAGTGATGAGCTTTTTAACGCACCAAACTGCGCATGATTTGGCGAAGCGTAGCTCAAGTTATGCTTGCCGAAGCGCAGGTCTCACCCACCACAGAAACGCCTAACGCCTCCATGGCGCGCACACGCCGTGGCGCCTTCCTTCACGTGCGAAGCGCCTTGCCCAAGGTGCAGGTCCACTTGCACGTGGTGTAGGGGTCCCCTGCACTGTTTCCACACACCCTACCCACTTTTGGGTCGAGTTTGGTGATGGGGTGTGACAAGGTTCGAAACCTGTCTGCGGACCTGCAGTCAGAATTTTGATAGAGTCCCCGAGTAACAAAACATACTACTGAGTTTCGGACGTCGGGCCAAGATTTTGGCTAAGTCCCCCAGTAACAACCTGCACTACTGGATCCGGTGGATGATCCACCTGATCAGGCGGATCATCCACCGGACGCCTCGGCAGGCCTATCGGAGCATTTTTCTCCAGATGGTATTTTTGTTACTCAATCCGGTCAATTATCCACCGGATTTCGAGTCGCAGCCAGCTTCCAGAGTCGCTGCGCACACCCCAATTTTGGAAGGTCATATCTCCCTCGATACTTGTCGGATTCCGGCGAAACAACTTCCACCGGATTCAGAGACTCGTCAACTTTATGGGGCAATCCTCCATTTTAGGATCCGAGCAATTTTCGAGTCGCCAGATCCGCCGGAGCGGAGTTTTCACTTTCTGGCGGCTCGTCGGCGCCTCCCGGCGCCGCACTTGGGCATGCGGAGGGGCAATTTTTCAACACCTTTATGGCCCTGGTGCATTTGGGGGTCGTGGGAGATGAATTCGGATCACTGGTGGTGGATTATCCTGCCACCTATGGCGGGTACCAGATTCCACTCCCACAACACCCGAATTTCGGGCTAGGCTAACTTTCTGAATACTCACTCAAATCGAGCGATTCAAAGCTCGATCCTGCATAGAAAAATCCAAGGAATCCAAATCTAAAGTCAGATCAGCTGTTCTACCACTCCTCAGTGGTCGAACCAGGAAGTACTCTCAACGGCACTCATGGCAAGGGGCACACCATGTCAACATGTCGTTCGGGAGAATGACCACTTGGCGAGTGAAGCGTTGTCGCCAATAGGGTGCGTCGAACCAGAATTTTTCTTTATCGTATTCCCCGTGCTGGCCGTAGCCTCGTGTGAACAGCCGCTTGAGGTACGGATCTCGTTGTAATTGTGGCGTTGCCACCTCGGCCATTACATCTGGTTGGCGGCTTAGAGTGTCCGCCAGGTTGATTTAGCGTGGACGATACTTGATTTTGTAGTCGAACCCAGATTCAAGGAATTCCATCCATCGGATTTGACGTTGACTGAGGTTCGGTTGCATCGTAAAATATTTCAACGCCGAATGGTCGGTGCACACGATGCATCGACGACGCTCCAGGTAGCATCGCCACGTCTTGAACGCGTGCACGACCGCTAGCATTTCTTTCTCGTGTACGACATAGTTGAGTTCCGGTCCTCACAGTTTTTGAGACATGTAGGTGACCGGTTGTTTGCCGATGCAGTGGTCTTGCAGAAGGACTACGCCATTGCTTGGTCTGACGCATTTGTAGCCATGATGTAGTCGACCATTGGATCAACTAATCGTGGAGCTGGAGCCGAGGTCAGAGCATTCCACAAAGCGGTGAACGCTTCTTGTTCGCTGTCTCCCCACCGCCACTCGTTTTCTTTCCGAGTGAGGTCAAAAAGAGGCGCTGACACTCGGGCGTAGTCTTGTACAAATTGGCGGTAGTAATTGCAAAAGGCAAGGATAACTTGAATTTCTCGGACATTGGTTGGCGTTGGCCAATCAGCGACTGTTGCCACTTCTTTCGGATCCATGGTGATCCGTCCACCGTTGATGACGTGACCCAAAAACCCCCATTTAATGACAGCCGAAGTCGCATTTTGAGAGTTTTCTGAAAAATGTCTCTCTTTGTAAAACGTCAAGGACTTTTTGAAGATGTCCATCGTGCTCCTCCGGGGTGCGGTTGTATACCAGAATGTCCTCGATATACACCACCACAAAATCGTCGAGGTATGGTCAGAAAAATTTGTTCATTGCCGCCATGAATGTTTCCCGGACACTCGTCAGTCCGAACAGCATCATCGTGAACTCGAAATGCATGTAGCGCATTCGGAACCGCGTCTTCTCAATGTCGGTATCTGCCACGCGTATCTGGTGACATCCGTTGCGTGAATCATTTTTGCTGAAAATTTGAGTCTCTCAGAGTTGGTCGAAAGGTTCATCAGCTCGGGGAAGAAGGTAGCGGTTCTTGATGGTAGCGTCGTTCAACGTCCGATAGTCCACGCACATCCGCATCTCACCAGGTTTCCATTTTACAAACAATATTGGTGCAATGTATGGTGACGTGGAAGGCTGGATGAACCCTTGAACGAGCATCTCGTTGAGTTGCTTCTTTAGTTCAGTCAGCTTGTGATTGCTCATCTGATAGGCCCCTTCAATTGTAGGTCTACTTCCTGACTTTAGTTCAATGCAATGGTCGATGTCTCGTTGAGGAGGTAAGGTTCGCGGGATTTTGTCGGGGAAGACGTTTGCAAACTCCTGGATGAGTTGTGCAAACTCTTGACGTACCACCGCGGGATTCGTTGATGTCGACGAGGCTGATGAGCTAGATGATAAGTCAGGTACTACCACTTCTGCTCCAAGATGTATGAGCCATGCACGAGCTCCTCATCGTTTGCAATGCTTGGCCACCTTAAGCAGTATAGATTGCACAAGTTGTCGCTTTTCAACTTTCACGGCTTCCTCTGCTGCTTCCACCTGGGTTGCTTGTGCTCTTGGCTTCTGTCCCACATGCGAAAGTTGTCGTTCGGCGCCGTCCATCTCCACGCAGACGTCACCGCTGTTCCAGTCAACCCGCGGATTGTGGCGACACAGGAAATCTCGGTCGAGGATGATAATGTGATTGCTCATTGGACAAGACCTCCAGACCATTTCATCCCGTAGATCTCCCACTTGTATCCGTAGTGGTTCTCAGAGTCTTCGTATTTGTAATATCACATCATCCTTTTTTCCTTCAAATACCCCTAGTTGGGTCTGCAAACCCAGTTCATAAACCATGCCGTTGCGCACAAAACTATGTGAAGCCCCTCCATCCAACAATACTGGTACCGTTCTGCAACTTTTATATCCTCGAGGCTGAACTTTTAGCAGTATCACCGGTTTGACATCGTCGTACCCCTCGTAGAACTTTACAATCTCAAAAACCCTGTGCGATGATGTAGGCCGTTCAGATGGGCGATCGCAGATCTCTCCTCACGTACAATATTTGCTCCTTTTCCTCCTGTCCTTTGCCGTTTCATGACTCATTCTTCTACGACTTTCCCCCTTTGTGGCCTGTTACTTGCTCTGACCGTTGCGAGCAATGTGCCTATATTTTTCATAGTTGTAGCATGTTTGCATATCTCTCTGGTCGACGACGTCCACTTCCATCGGAGTCGAGGAGTCCACCGACTGGTTCTTTCCGTTTCCATGATAATTATGGTGAGGAGGTCGCCAGCCGTAGGATTCGTGGATCCAAGCATTGTAATCCGCACTATCTATCTATCTATCTATCTATCTGTCCTTTCTACTGTTGCGGTCATCCGCGACAAGTCGTTCTGGATGCCAAAAATGGCAATTGCTCATCGGATGTCTCGCTTGAGGCTGTTGTACTGAAAACAAAGTTTTTCAAGGGTGATTTCTACTCTGGTGATGATCTCATGGAATCTCCGTGTGTACTTTGCCACACTGGACTACTGACGGAGACGTTGGAGTTTGTACCGTGCTTCGGAATTTTCGTCCAGTCGTCCAAAACGTGCAAGCATCACACTTGAGAATTTGTTCAAGTCGGTTAGTGGCATCAGCGCGTCTTGTCACTGTGGGTTGATCTGCTCCAAGGGTAGAACACATGCGGTCGGTGATATGAGATGGCTGTCGTTGGCCGTTGATGATTCTCCTCCGGTATCCTCCTGTCTTTGTATGGTCTTTAGATTGGACCACCAACTTAACGCCATGACATGCAAAAGCGCGACCGCGAGGTCAATTTTATTTTGATCACCGTTGATCCTAGCAGCGGTGATGTGCACCTCAAAACTCGTCCACCACATCCGAACCGTCGGTCCTTTTGAATTTGTAGAATCAGATGGTTCTGGTGGAGCCGGACGGATTTTGGGTTCACTCAGGAGTTGGGAATTTCTCTTGACAAGCACTGCTTCATGTGCACTTGCGTTGCGAAGAGCCTCCATCGCGACGTTGAGTTGTTGGAGCACATGGTTGTTAATTCCTCTATGCACGGAGATCCAGTTTGCTAGTTCCTCATTGATCTCCGCTTGTTGTCTAGTGCCCCCTCTCGTCCCTGTTGTTGTCGCCGAGGCTGTTCGTAGGGACGGCTGGTTTATCGTCGTTGGGTCCGTGACCGGATTGGTCGTCGAAGCCATAGGGGTTGATCCAACTGCCGCATAGCCTGCCAAGCCAGCATTCGCTGTTTCTTCAAGATTTGTGTGCATCGGCACATTCTGCTCCTCAATTGCCGAAGTCGTTGCCGAAGACCCGATGCAAGTTTTCGGTTGCGTTCGCTCGCCTCACGTTGCGAAGTCTTGATGTGCGAGATGCACACACAGCTTGTTCAATGTACTCCTTTGGATGGGTAAAGTAGTTGGATTCCTCTCCAGCACCGCTTCGCTCTGATGCCAAATGTTATGCCGAACAGAGCATAGATGGTGAATAGGTAGAAGTTATGAGGCAGAACACGATTTAGAATTTGGAAAACTTGAGCAATTAGTAATTAGTGATAAGTGTACTTTGATGACAAGTGTCAAAATGATCAAATATATATATACAAGTGTCAAGTTACGAATGAGAAAGAGTCGGGGT
The DNA here is from genome assembly GCA_023375785.1 of Penium margaritaceum. NCBI lineage: Eukaryota > Viridiplantae > Streptophyta > Zygnematophyceae > Desmidiales > Peniaceae > Penium > Penium margaritaceum. The sequence continues at coordinate 78,639 of SZWC01011203.1, read as the reverse complement.
CGTTGGGTCAATTGTCGTACGACTCATGCGGAGTCGCGTCGTGAGTGGTCGGATTCGAGAAGGTCCGCCGAGAAATCGGGGGTCTTAGAGAATCGACGGTGGTGATGCGAGATGCATGTTTATAAATCCAGATTCATCTCGGTGCATCGACCGAACGGTCGTGATACTTCTGTTGTAGATTTGTGAGAGTGGTCGAAGTTATTGGAAGGTTTGGGAAGATTCACAGAGGGTGGGGACAGTTGGTCGGTTTGCCCTCCACCGTCGGAGTGAACATCGCGGTCTTGCGACGCAATGGGTTGTTCATGTAATAACAAATATGCCCACTTGGAGAGATTAGGGATTCGTGTACATCTGGTATGTAACAATTTCCACGGTTCGCAAATTCACAACGGCATATCCAAAGGGCGAAATAGCCCGCATATCCACATTCCCGAAGGGCGGACCCTCTCATATCCAAGAGCGGAATTTTACGTCACCCATATCCAACACTTTAAAATATAAGAACGACGTATCCGGCTCCCTCGCCATGCTCGATCAGCGACATGCGTCGCTGATCGAGCATGGCGAGGAGGGTCATGTGACCGTCGCTCGATCGCGACCCTCAATCCCTTGCGAGATCGCGATCGAGCGATGACCCATTTTTCGATTTTCTTTTTTTGACGCGCAAACCCCCTATTATGATTTGGGGTTTTCTATGTTTTGCGCAGGCAGAGCCTGCACAAAACATAAAACCCTACATCATAATAGGGGGTTTACGCGTCGAAAAAGAAAATCGAAAAAAATGGGTCATTGCTCGATCGCGATTAAGCGAAAACACCCATTTCAAATTTTTTTTTTTCATGGAACACAAAATCCCTTAGGTTTGCAAGACAAACACCTTCAAACCCAACCCCGAATTACATTCGGGGTTAAGGGTTTTACTTTTTGTCCGGGCATCTGCTGGGCCCCGCGGTAGCGGGGCCCAGCAGATTCCCTTTCAACGCATGGGGTGTCTCGGACCCCTCGCGCAAACCCCACGCAAACCCCTCCCTTGAACAATCACAAACACCTAAAACGTGGGGTTTGTGATTGTTCAAGGGGTGTGATGACGTCATCAATCCGAAGCTGCATTTCATGCAGCAACGACATGGTGTTCGCGCGCTATTTTTTGGATATGTCGTTGTTTTTCTTCGACCGGTGGATGTTTCAGTGTTAAATTTCAAATCAGTTGGGTATGGGGTTGTTAAAGAGCAATACATGGATATGGGGAATCTATCGGGAAATCGATGGGTATATGTTCACACCCCCGATATCCAAATCTGGAACTTTTCTTAATTTTCAATAACGCTATATCCAACGAGCATGGAAAAATGTATGGTACATCCACATGAGCATGCTGTTATGCCAGATGGGGCATAGACGGTGATTAGGTAGAAGTGGCAAGGCATAACACTCTTGAGAATTTGGGACACTTAAGCAATTTATAATAAGCGGTAAGTGTGCTTCGATGACAAGTGTCGAAATAATCGAACACATATATAAACGTTTCGCGTTACAAATGAGACGTAGCCGGGGTCGTTGATTCGATTGTTGAGCGATGCGTGTGGAGTTGCGTTGTGAGTGGTCAGATCCAGAAGCTCTGCCGAGGAATCGGGGGGCTTCGAAGATCGATGGTGAAGATGCGAGATGCATCTGTATGAATCTCGACATTTCTCGATGCGTCAAGAAGTCGACCAAAATATCGCGACACTTTTATTGATGATTCTTGAAGTGGTCGATCTTGTGAGTAAATGCGAGAAGGATCACATTGGGGCAAGAGCAATGATGATCGGAGTGAAGATCAAGGTCTCGTTGCGCAGTGAGCTATTTGTGTAATGCCAGAAATGCTCACTCAAAATGATTAGGGACTCGTGTACATCTGGTAGGTAACACTTTTCCCCCATTTTAGCCGCGACGTCCCGCCATGCGTACAGATGTGGCCCGGTAACGACAGTAGTATCCGGTGATCAGATGATCATAATAGTTGGTTCCCAACTATTATGCACGACGTCGTAGTTGTGCCATTTGACAAGATATTATGTAGTCTTGCCACGCCATCGATGGCCGAGGATGTCCTCAATGACAAACTCTGTGTCTTCGTCCACTTGTACATGAGTAGGGGAGGTACATCCCTGACGGGGAAGTTCTCTTTGGGGTCCTGGTAGTGTTTGAGTCTGCTGACATGGAACACTGGGTGAACCTGCATAGTGTCGAGGAGTTCGAGTCGCGTAACCACAGGGGTTTGCCCATGCTTGATCTCAACCGGTCCCAACTATCGCGGTTTGAGCTTCAAACAGTTAGGTCCACAAAATTTTATATTAACCAAACCAAGAACTTTGTCGCCTCCGACGAATACAACGTTGATGCGATGTCGGTTAGCTTCGCACTTCATTGCTGCTTTTGTCTTCACGGTTGACTGAATTGTTTCATCCCATATGGTATAAAAGTTGCTGCGTAGGACGTTGACCGCGGGAATGTTGCTTTGGCTGTGAAGTCTGGCTGGTGTGACGGGAAGTTTTCCATACTCCATTTGAATGGAATTTTGACCGTTGTTGTACAAATTGCCAAATTTTATGCAATTTTGGAGGTCGGGGTTTTGACGCCCAATCCGTCACGTGTGGTTCACATAATGTTCGAAGAAATTATTTGAGATTCTGATTGGTTAGCTCGGTTTGGCCATCAGTTTGAGGGTGGAACGCCGTTGAAAGCTGGATCCCACTGCCATAACAAGTCATCAACTCGCACCAGACACAGCTCACAAATCAACCGTCTCTGTCTCTTGTGATGGTTCTCGACACGCTGTGTAGCCGTACGATCTTGTTTAGAAACAATCATGATGTTCCTTCGTCGGTGATGGTGGTTGTTGTCAGAATACAGTGGGACATTTTGGAAAACCCGTCGACAACCACAAGGATTACGTCATATCCCTCGAGTTTGACCGGTAATCCGGTGGCAAAGTCCATGGAGATGTCAGTCCATGGTTCTGTTGGAATAGGGAGCGGTTGTAGGAGCCTGGTTTTCCGCGTGCAGTGGGATTTCTGTCGCTAACATGTGTCATAGGACTTGCAGAATTTGGCCACATCGGAGTGCATCTTGTCCCACCAGTAGTGTTTTGCCAGCTTCTTCAAGGTCTTGTCTTCCCCAAAATGTCCACTTGGACCGGTGTCGTGCCATTCCTCGAGCAACATGCGGTGAGAACGACCACCTAGCGAGTGAATTGTCGCCGCCAATAGGGTGTGTCGTACCGGAAGTTTTTTTTTTTGGTGTACCCGCCATGCTAGTCATAGCCTCGTGTGAATAACTGCTCAAGATATGGAACTCGCTGCATCTGCAATGTTGCTGCCTCAACCATCAGATCCGGTCGGTGGCTGAGTGTGTCTACTGGGTTGATTTTTCTCAGCCCTAGACTCAATATCATATCTGAACCCGGATTCAAGGAGCTCCATCCATCGGGTTTGATTTTGACTGAGATTCGGCTGTGTCTTAAACTATTTCAGGGCATGATGGTCGGTGTGTACGACGCATCGGTGGTATTCAAGATAGCAACGCCATGTCTTATATGCGTGCATGACTGTCAGCATCTCTTTCTCTTATACGACGTGGTTGAGTCCCGGTCCACGTAATTTTTGCCACATGTACGTGACCGGTTGCTCTCTGTTGCCATAATCTTGGAGGAGAACCACACCAATGGCTCGATTGGAGTCGTCCGTAACCATGACGTAGTCGACCGTTGGATCGGCTAATCGTAGGGCTGGCGCCAAGGTCATAACATTCCGCAAAACGGTTAACACTTCTTGTTCGTCATTTCTCTCTATCGGCGACTACTGCCACTTTTTTTGGATCCATGGTGATCCATCCACCATTGATGACGTGACCCAAAAACTCGATTGAACGACAACCAAAGTCGCACTTTGAGAGTTTTCTGAAGATTTTATCTCTTTGTAAAACTTTGAGGACTTTTCGAAGATGTCCATCGTGCTCCTCTAGTGTGCGGCTGTACACTCGGATGTCGTCAAGATATGCCACGACAAAATCATCGAGGTACGGTAAAAAATGTTGTTCATTGCCGTCATGAATGTCATCAGGGTATTTTTTAGTCCAAGTGCCATGATTTGAACTCAAAATGCCCATAGCGGGTTTGGAACACCTTCTTCCCGATGTTGGTGTCTGCCATGCGGATATGGTGATAACTGCCGTGAGTCCATTTTGGTGAAAGATCAAGGTCCTCGGAGTTGGTCGAATATTTCATCACCTCGGAGAAGATGGTGGTTCTTGATGGTAGCGTCGTTCAACCCACGGTAGTCTACGCACATCCGCATTTCACCAGATTTCCTTTTCACAAACAATATTGATTACGTATGGTGACGTGGACGGACGGACAAACCCTTGATCAAGCATTTCGTCGAGTTGTTTTTTTAGCTCAGTCAGCTCATGGTCGCTCATCCGAAAGGCCCCTCGAACTTTAGGTCGGCTGTCCGGTTTAAGTTCGATGCAATGGTCAATGTCACGTTGAGGTGGTAGGGTTTTTGGGAGTTCGTCAGGGAACATCCGCAAACTCTTGAATATGAGGTGCTAACTCCTCGGGAATCATAATGAACTTCATAGATGCTGATGAGGCCGATGAGGCTGATGAGGCTGATGAGGCGGTTGAGGCCGATGAGTGAGCTGCTACTATTTCTCTCCCTACATTGGCTTGAAATGTACAAGCGACGCACGAGCTCCTCATCGTATGCAACACTTGGTCACGTTGAGCGGTATCGGCTGCACATGTTTTCGCTTCTTGGTTGTACTATAGCTTCCTCTGCTGCTTCCACCTCTGTTGCTTCCACTATTGTATTTTGTCCCACACGCGGAAGTTGTCGCTTGGCACCGCCAATTTCCACGCAGACGTTGCCATTGTTCCAGACAACCTACGGATTGTTCCAGTCCACAAAATAATGTCCAAGAATGATTACGTGGTCACTCATTGGACATGACCTCTAGACTGTTACATTCCACAAGTCTCCAACTTGAAGTTGTATTCGTTCTCAGAGTCTCCATATCCGTAATCTCCCATCAATTGTTTCTATTTCAATCATTCCTAGTTCGGTCTGCAAACCCAGTTTTTGAACCATGTTGTTGCTTTTGAAACTGCAAAAAGCTCCTCCATCCAATAGTGTTGTTACCGTTTTGGGATTCTTGCAACCTCGCAATTGCACTTTTACCAGTATTGTTGGTTGGTCATCCTCGTATCCCTTGTTGAACTTTGCAATCTCAGAAACCCCATGCAGTGTCGTAATCCTTTCAAATGGGCGATCGTTCGGCATGCATCGCTCATCTTGCATAAGAGTCGCACCTTTCACTCGTGTCCTTTGCCGTCTCCCGATTTGTTTTTCTACAACTCTCCGCCCTTTTTGGCCTGCTCCTTGCTCCGGCAGTTACAAGCAATGTGTCCCACTTTTTTGTAGTTGTAGCAGGTGTGCGTGTCTCTCTGGTCGACGACGTCCACTTCCATCAGAGTCGAGGAGTCCATCAACTGAATGTTTCCGTTTCCACAATAATTGTGGTTGGGAGGTTGCTAGCCATAGGATTCCTTGATCTCAGCATTGAAGTCGGTATTGTTGATCCTTTCTACTACTGCAATTATCCATTGTAAGTCATTTTGGATGCCAAAGATGGCAATCGATTGTCGAATGTCTCGTTTGAAGCCGTTGTTGTAGTTAAAATAGAGCTTGTCAAGGGCGATGTCTGCACCAACGATGATCTCACAGAATCTCTACGTGTATTCTGTCACGCAAGACTGCTGACGCAGATGCTGGAGCTTGTACTGAGCGTCAAACGTTTTTTTCATCCGTCCAAAACATGCAAGCATTGCGTGCGAGTATTCGCTCTAGTCGGTTGGTGGCGTGAGTGGGTCTTGCCATTGCAGTTTGATCCACTCCGAGGGTAGAACGCCTGCGATCAGTGATATGAGACGGGCACCACTTGCCGTCAATGAGGCCTTGCCATTCTCTTGTTGCCGTTGGATGGCCTTTAGGTTAGACCATAAACTTAGTGTCATGCCAAGCAAAAGCGCAGCTGCGAGGTCAATTTTCTTTCGATCATTGTTGACCCCAGCAGCGGTGAAGTACACCTCCACACTCATCAGTCACATTCAAACCGTCCATCCTTCAGAATTTGTAGGATCAAACACTTAAGGTGGGCTCGGAAGAATCTTGGGTTCTTTCGAGAGTTGGGTATTTCTCTCAACAAGCACTGCTTCATATGCACTCACGTTGCAAAGAGCCTCCATCGCGTTGTTGAGTTGTTGGAGCAGATGGCTGTTGAATCGCTCGAGCACAGAGCTACGATTTGGCAGCTCCTTGTTGATTTGTGCTTGTCGCCCTGTGCCACCTGTCGTTCCCACTACTGACGTCGAGGCTGTCGATAGGGGCGGCTGGATTACCACCGTCAGATCCTTGACAGGGTTGGCCGTCGGAGCTGTTGCGGTTGATCCAGCTGCCGCATAGATGGCCACGCTAGCGTTTGTTGGCACTTCAGGGTTTGCGTGCATAGGCACGTTCTGCTCCTCCATCACCGAAGTCATCACAGAAGAATCGCTCCTGGTCGTCGGATACACTCGCTTGCTTCACTTTGTAGTCACGAAGTCTGCATTGTCTTGATGCGTGAGATGTACTGACGGCTTGTGCGAGGTAGTCCTCCAGATGGGTAAAGAAGTCAGATGCCTTTCCAGTACTGCTGTACTCTAATACCGAGTGTTACTCCAAACGGGGTGTAGTTGGTGAATAGGTAGAAGTTGCAAGGGAGAACACTGTTGAGAATGTGGCACACTTGAGAAATTTGTTATTAGTGGTACTTGTACTTGGATGACAAGTTTGGAAATCATCAAACACATATGTAAAAGTGTCGAGTCACAAATGAGACATAGTCGGGGTCATTGAGTCAATTGTCGTGCAATGTGTATGGAATCACATTGTGAGTGGTCGGATCAAGAAGCTCCACAGAGGAATTGGGAGGGCTTTGAAGATCGACGGTGAAGATGCAAGATGCATCTTTACAAATATCGATATTTCTCAATGCATTGAGAACTCAAACAAAAGGTCGTGACACTTTTGTCGATGATTCTTGAAAGTGGTCGATGTTGTCCGAAATTGCGATAAGGATTGCCGTAGGACAAGGGAAGTTGGCCAAATTTCCCTCGACCATTGGAGTGAAAATTGAGGTCTCACTGCGCATTGGGCTACTTGTGTACTGACAGAAATTCCCACTCAAAAATATTGGGGACTCGTGTATTTCTGGTACGTAAAACTTCCCCCCCTTTTAGTCACAATGTCCTGGCACCCATACAGATGTGGCCCGGTGACGACGGTAGTATCCTTTGATCAGATGAACAACGTCGCGGAGGTTGTCATATGGTTCCCAACTGTTATGCATGGCATCGCAGCCATTCCATTTGACAAGATATTCCATGGTTTTGCCACGTCGTCGATGGCCGAGGATGTCCTTGATGACAAAATCTGTGTCCTCGTCCACTTGTAGAGGAGAAGGGGGAGGTACATTTGTGTCGAGGAAGTTCTCTTCGAGGTCCCGGTAGTGTTTCATTCTACTGATATGGAACACCAGGTGAACCTGCATAGTGTCGGGGAATTTGAGTCGCGCAACCACAGGGGTTTGCATGCGCTCGATCTCAAATGGTCCCAACCATTGGGTTTTGAGATATGAACAGTCAGTTCCACGGAGTCTGGTGTTTGCCGAACCGTTTAGAACCAATCACCCCAAATTCACACACTCTTCAAACTGTGCATATTACACTTTACCATACGAGATAATTTACCTAGAAATTTCCTTGCATTTCATTCCCAAAGAATGGAAGGAGGCAAGTAGCTTCCAAATTCACAATCTACAATACTTCCATTCACTTTTCACACAGGGCCATCTCACCATGATTCTCATTTCCAGGAATGTTCATTTATTTTTGTCACACGAATCACATAAAATTTTAATGCAGTTATGTCATGCTTAATTTCATTATTTTTTAAGTATGTGAGCAATTATTTTCGGTGTTCTACAAACGTTTGATACTAAATTACAGAGCTTAATATTTTCTTAAATGAAAACCTTCCATGCACTGGCTTGTTTTCTAGACCTTTTTCTGGGATTGTTTGAGTTCACTGGGCTCCGGATGACTTCATTTCATACTGCAAGGGTCTCATACGAACTGAAGCTGTGAAGTCTGGAACAGCGGTAACTTCAGACCCGTTTTTCGGGTTCGCTCCGTCCCTGTCCCCACCTCTCCTTCCCCCCCCCCCCCCCCCTTGGATTCGATGAAAATTGTACACGAGGAGTGTACTAGACGGTGCACTACTGTTGGCAGGCATATTTGGCTTCACTTTGAACTAGTGTGTTACGTTAAGGACACATCCGGAAAGGTTCGTCGATCACACTTCTGTACAATTTTCTTCGACACGATGCAACGACGACTACACCACCATATACACTCACGCCATACACTTTGCTTGTGACAGATGGGAGGGGGGGTCTGGTTCCAATTTCTAGTGCCAACCAGCCCCCCCATCCTCCTCCAACGGAGAAATGCATGTGACGAGTGTTGGTGGAATTGGACAACAAACATAGCATGAGAAACAACAAGATTTACACAAGTGCACAGGTCAGTACGATGCTCGCACACTGTCGATTGATGTTGATCGACCAACCGAATGTCTCGATGAGTAGCTCAGATCTTATGACCCATTGAACTGACCAAGTATTTTTTTTCCATCACCGAACGGCGGACGATGGAGAACCACATAGATATACGATGTTTGGTCAATAAACAAACCGACCTCTGTCGGCGACGAAGCCCGGCACCCGAGTAGCCGGGATTCGCCGGCGAATTTTGTTTGCTTGGACGTCGGGCTTTGCTGCCGGCCGACCGCTTGACTGCATGCAGTCGTGCACCAATAGCATCAGCAGCCAGCCTGTCACTCCACCGACAGGCTCGATTCACTCACCACCTCTCGAGAAGCCAACGTTCTTCTCGATTGTGTCGGGACAGTCCCTCTAAACAGGTACAAAAATGAGCAATAATTCTCTTCTGACTCAGACAAGTTCACATTCAAATTTAAGGTAGCTCTGGAAACTATAATTCTAACCATTATTGTATTTGGGTAACTTACTATGTAATTTTTGTTGCCTAAAATGTCCAGAGTAGCAAGTTTTCACCTGTCAAATTTCCTAACTGTTTTAAAACTACGAAGCATATGAGTTTTTATCTTTAGTACAAGGGAAAACTTAAAGATATGCCTGTGGACGTGTTTAAACTGATTGGTCAGAAGGAATGTTTTAAAAATTTGTAAAATGATACAATAGTACCCTTGACTCAACATAAATCAATATATTTTACACCCATTTATTCAATTTTCATAGACAAGTTCCCCAAACAAGTCCCAAACCCACTTGAGTCTTATCTTACGCACACAATATCATACACACATGTTTTTAAAGCCCTCAAAATACTCGCCCATTCATACATCTCCTTCTGCACTCCCCATATACACTTACACCCAGTAGAACTATGATCGTCCCAATCACCACAAAAAATCTCAAACTCATCACTGAAAGTAAGATGCACAAGTACAAATCTGTACACACATGCCATACACATATAATATCCACATACACTTTCTGCCTCCACACCACCTTTCCACCTCCACACAACAACCGAAAACCAACCTCAAACACATATCCCAAGTCAACATACACTAGTACACATTTATGCACACAACTACACATCAAGGCACACAAGATTACTTACACTCCCGACACAAAATTCAACCACCACTCACAAAAAAAAATCAAAATCATCATAAAAAACTTTTTATTTCTCCATACGACCCACGAACCCAATAATAAACTTTCACTTACACTCACCACATGCACTTTCCACCCCACTCCTCCCCCCCTTCCTCCCTTTCAGCCAATCACCACACAAAAAAATATCGAACACAAAACCAATGTACACAAGTACAAAATTCTACACACATCCCATACACTCATTGATACACCTCCACATACAATCTCCACATACACTTAGTACACCCACACCCCCTCGTCCTCCCCCACCCCTATGAATTCCAACCAATCTTAAACACATTACTCAAACTGACATGCACAAGTACACAATCCTACATACAACCTGTGCATCTAGCCATGCACATCCACTTACACTCCGCACATACACTTTCCACCCCAAACCCCCTCCCCCAACCACCACTAACCACATCACTCAAAGAAACATACACAATCTCATATCCATACACACAACCCACCTATCCAGCCATACACCTCCATATGCAACCACCATGTGACTTTCAACCACCACTGGCCAGATCACTCAAAAGCATCAGACACAAGTGTAAATCTCTATAATAAATCCACACAGCCAACAATACACCTCCACTTACACACCCCACATGCACTGCCACCCTCAATTCCCTTCCTCCCCTCCTCACCCAATCACCACCAAACAATCTCAAACACAACACTCAAACCAAGTACAAACTTCCACACACATCCCATACATCCAGCCATTCATATCCACTTACTCTCCACATAAACTTTCTACCCCTGAATCCCCCTCCCCCTCCACCCAACAACCACCAACCAGTCTCAAACACATCACTCAAACCAGAATATACAAATACAATCTTCTACACACATCCCATACATCCTTTCTAACCCCACACCCCCTCTCCCCTCCCCACCCAATGACCACCAACCAATCTCAAACACATCACTCAAACCAACATACACAAGAACAAATTTCTATACACATCCCATATATCCAGCTACACACATCCACTTATACTCCCCACATGCACTTTCCACCCCCACCCTCCTTCTCCCCTTCCTCACCCAATGACCACCAAACAATCTCAAATACAACACTCAAACCAATATACACAAGTACAAATTTCTACACACATCCCATACATCCAGCCAAACACATCCACTTGCACTCCCCACATACACTTTCTACCCTTGCACCCTCCCTCCCCCCCCACCCAACGACCACCAACCAGTTTTAAACACATGACTCAAACCAACATACACGAGTACACATTTCTACAAACAACCTACACATCCAACCATACACATCCACTGACACTGCCCACATGCACTTTCGATCCTAAACCCCCTCCTCCCAACCACCGGTAATCACATCACACAAAGGAACATACAAACAACACCAACCGTACACCTCCACTTGTAATCTCCACATACACTTTCAACCTTCCCCCCTTCCCCTTTGTCAAACCACCATTGATTAAGTCACTAAAACCAATGTACTAAGGAGTGACATACACGGAAACTTCCTTGTGTACTAAAGAATATTGTACACACTTCACCTAGTACATGAAAGCCCTTCGATAACCTCTTCTTCTACCAAACAGAGGAGAAATTTTTCACCTACGGCAAATACATCGTTGCTACAACGTTGGTCAGCTCCTCGATTCATCGCTGCTTATGTCTTCGTGAATTTCTGTCGTGATTCATCTCATATGGTAGAGAGGTCGCGACATTGGATGTCAAACGTGGAATGTTGCTTTGGATGTAAACACCGGCTGGTGTGACAAGAAGTTTGCCATACACCACTTTGGACGGAGTTTTACCCGTTGCGGTGCAAATTGCCAAATTATATGCGATTTCGGCGGTCGGGAGTTTTGATGCCCAATCCGTCCTGTGTGGTTCGCACAATATTTGGAGAAGTTGTTTCAGCGTCTGATTGGTTCGCTCGGTTTGGCCATCAGTTTGAGGGTGGAACGCTGTTGAAACCTGGATCCGGCTGCCATAACGAGTCATCAACTCGCGCCAGACACGGCTGGTAAATCGAACGTCTTGTGTCACTCATGATGGTTCTCTGCACGCCGTGTAGCCGTACGATGTTGTTTAGGAACAGCCATGCCGTTCCTTCGGCGGTGACGATGGTCGTTGTCGGAATAAATTGATACATTTTGGAAAACCTTTCAATAACAACGAGGATTACATCATATCCCTTGGGTCTGAACGGTAATCCGGTGACGAAGTCCATGGAGATGTCGGTCCATGGTTCTGTCGAAATGGGGAGCGGTTGTAGGAGTCTGGGTGGCCGCGTGCAACGGGATTTTGGTCGCTGACACGTGTCATAGGACTTGCAAAAGTTGGCCACATCGGACTGCATCTTGTCCCATGAGTAGTGGTCCGTCAGCTTCTTCAGCATCTTGTCTTTCCCAAAATGTCCACCTAGACCAGTGTCATGGCATTCCTCGAGCAACATGCTGCAGAGTTCGTCGTTTGGGGGAATGACCACCTGGCGAGTGAATCGTCGCTGGAAATAGGTGTTGGAAGTTCTGTTCCAACGTGGCTCTGACCGTCTCGCATTTGCACGGCATGTTTGGGCAAGTTTGGAGATGAAGCGTGAGCTTTCTGGTCGCCTCACGCTATGTGGGAGAGGATTTGAGACAGTCAGTTTTGCAAAGAGGATAACGTTATTTTGCATTATTATGGACATGATCAAAACATTTATAGGGCTATTCATGAGCTCTCCAACGCACCAAACCGCGCTCAATTTGGCCAAACATAGCCCAAGTTACGTTTGTCGAAGCGCAGGTCTCACCCACCACAGAAACGCTTAACGCTTCCATGGCACGCACTCACCGTGGCGCCTTTCTTCACGTGCGAAGCGCCTTTCCCAAGGCTCAGATCACATTCCACGTGATGTAGGGGTCCCCTGCACTGTTTAATGCACCTCCCCCACTTTTGGGTCGAGTTTGGTGATGGGGTGTGACGAGGTTCGAAACCTGTCCACGGACCTACAGTCAGATTTTTTATGAAGTCCCCGAGTAACAAAACGTACTACTGAGTTTAGGACGCTGAGCTAGGTTTTTGGCTAAGTCCCTCATTAACAACCTGCACTACAGGATCCGGTGGATGATCCACCTGATCAGGTGGATTATCCACCGGACGCCTCGGCAGGCCTTCAAGAGCAATTTCTCCAGATGGTATTTTTGTTACTCGGTCCGGTCGATTATCCACCGGAAGTCGAATCGCGGCCGGCTCTCAGAGCCGCCGCGCACACCCCAACTGATATCTCCCTCGTTACTAGTCAGATTCCGGTGAAACAACTTCCACCGGATTCAGAGACTCGTCAACTTTTAAAGAAAATCCTCCATTTTAGGATCCAAGTAATGCTCGAGTTGCCAGATCCGCCGGCGCGGATTTTCAACTTTCTGGGGGCTCGTCGGCGCCTCCCGACGCCGCACTTGGACATGCGGAGGGGAAATTTTTCAACAATAGGGTGCGTCGTACCAGATATTTTCTTTTTCGTATCCACCATGCTGGCCATAGCCTCTTGTGAAAAACTGCTCAAGATACAGATCTCGCTACAGCTGTAGTGTTGCTGCCTCAGCCATCAGATCTGGTCGGCGGTTGAGTGCGTCTGTTGGGTTTATTTTTCTCAGCCGATACTCGATATCGTATTTCAACCGGGATTCGAAGAACTCCATCCATCGGGTTTTATGTCGACTGAGGTTCTGTTCGGTTGTGTCTTCAAATATTTGAGGGCATGATGGACGGTGCGTACAACAGATCGACAACATTAAGGATAGCACTGCTATGTCTTAAATGTGTGCACGACTGCCATCTCTTTCTCGTGAACAGTGTAGTTGAGTTCCGTTCCATTCAATTTTTGCGACATGTATGCGACCAGTTGCTCTTTGTGCCATGATTTCAGAGGAGAACTGTACCAATGGCTCGATCGGAGGCGTCCGTAGCCATGACGTATTCGACCGTAAGATTGGCTAATCATAGGGCTGGCGTCGAGATCAGAGCGTTCCAAAAAACAGTAAATGCTTCTTGTTTGCAGTCCCCCCATCACCACTCACTTTCTTTTTAAGTGAGACCGGAGAGAGGCGCTGACACTCGAGCGAAGTCTCATATGAAACACCGGTAGTAATTGCAGATCCGAGGACAACTTGAACCTCTCGGACATTGGTCGGTGTCGGTCGATCAGCAACTGCTGCCACGTTTTTCGGATCCATGGTGACCCGTCCGTTGTTGATGATGTGATCCAAAAACTCGATCGAACGATGACCAAAGTCGCACTTCGAGAGTTCCAGAAAATGTGTCTCTTCGCAAAACTTTGAGGACTTTTTGTAGATGTCCATTGTGCTCCTTCAGAGTGTGGCTATATACCACGGAAACATTGTCGAGGTACGGTCAAAAAGTTTTATTCATTGCTGTCATGAATGTCGCTGGGGTATTTTTGATTTCAAACAGCATGACCGTGCACTCAAAATGCCTGTAGCAGGTTAGGAACACTGTCTTCTCGATGTCGGTGTCTGCCACGCGGATCTGGTGATAATCGCTACGTAAGTTGATTTTGGTGAAAATCGAGCTCCTCGGAGTTGGTAAAAAAGTTTGTCAGCTCGGAGAAGAGGGTGTCGGTTCTTGATGGTAGCATCGTTCAATGTCTGGTAATCCACACACATCCGCAATTTACTAGTTTTATTATTCACAAACAATACTGGTACGGCGTATGGCGACGTGGATGGGCGGATGAACCCTTGACCGAGTATCTTGTCAAGTTGCTTTTTTTAGCTCTGTTAACTTGTGGTTGCTCATCCAATAGCCCCCTTGAACTGTAGGTTGGCTGCCTGGTTTTAGTTCGATGCGACGGTCAATGTCGCGTTCAAACGGAAGGGGTTTGGGAGTTTGTCGAGGAAATTTCCGCAAACTCTTGAATGAGAGGTGCAACCTTCTCGGGAACCATCGCAAACTTCATGGATGCCAATGAGGCCGATGAGGCTGATGAGGCTAATGAGGCAGTTGAGGCCGATGATTCAACTGCAACTACTTCCACTTCCTCCATTGGCTTGAAATGCACGAGCAACGCACGAGCTCCTCGTCGTATGTAGTACTTGGCCACGTTGAGCGGTATGGGCTGCACAGGTTGTCGCTTCTTGGCCGCTGCGGCGTCCTCTGCTGCTTCAACCTCTACTACTTCCACTGTCATTTTCCGCCCCACCCCACACATGGCAGTTGTCGCTTGGTACCGTCAATTTCCATGTAGACGTCGCAGCTGTTCCAGTCAACCTGCGGATTGTACAAGTACACAAAATCCCATCCAGGAATAATTTTATGGTCACTCGTTGGAGATGACCAACAGATTGTTACATCGCATAAGTCTCCAACTTGAAGTCGTAGTGGTTCTTAGACTCTCCATATCTGTAATCTCCCATCAACGGATTTTCTTTCAATCACCCCTGGTTCAGTCTGCAAACCCAGTTTTTGAACCATGTCTTTGCTTACAAAACTGTAAGAAGCTCCTCCATCCAATAGTGTCGGTACCGTTTTGTGATACTTGCAACCTCGTGGTTTCACTTTTACTAGTCTCGTTGGTTGGTTGTCCTCGTACCCCTTGTCGAGCTTGGCAATCCAGAAACCCTCTGCGCTGTCGTAAGCCACTCAGATGGGCGATAGTTCGTCGTAGATCGCTCCTCTCACACAAGAGTCACACCTTTCACTCCTGTCCTTTGCCATTTCCTGACTTGTTTTTCTACAACCCCCCCTCCCCCTTTTGGCCTGCTCCTTGCTCCGAAAGCTACGAGCGATGTGCCAAATTTTCCGTAGTTGTAGCAGGTGCACGTGTCTCTCTGCTCGACAATGTCTACTTCCAACGGATTCGAGGAGTCCCCTAATTGACTTCTTCTATTCCAACGATAATTGTGGCTGGGAGGTTGCCAGCCATAGGATTCTTGGATTAGACCGTTGTAGCCGGCGTTGTCGATCCTTTCTGCTACTGCAATCATCTGTGGTAAGTCGTTTTGGATGTCGAAGATGGCAATCACTCCCAGGATGTCTCGTTTGAGGCCATTGTTATAGTGACAACAGAGATCGTTGGGGGCGATTTCTGCACCATTGATGATCTCGCGGAATCTCCGCGTGTATTGTTCCACGCTGGACTGTTGACATAGACAATGGAGCTTGTACCGAGCGTCAGAGTTTTTCTTCAGCTGCCAAAATGTGCAAGCATTGAGCGGGAGAATTTGCTCCAGTCAGTTGGTGGCGTGAGTGCATCTTGCCAATGCGGGTTTATCTGCTCTAAGGGTAGAACACTTGTATTCGGTGATATGAGACCGGCACTGTTGGGCGTTGATGAGGCCCCCCTCGTCTCCTGCTGCTGTTGGATGGCATTCTAGTCGGACCACCAACTTAGTGCCGTGTCATGCAGAACCGCAGCCGCGAGGTCAATTTTCTTCTGATCATCATTGAACCAAGCAGAGGTGTAATACACCTCCAGACTCGCCAGCCACATCCAAACCGTCGGTCCTTTCCAATTTGCAGGATCGAATGGTTCAGGTGGGGCCGGACAAATCTTAGGTTTGTTTGAGAGTCGGGAATTTCTCTCGACGAGCACCACCTCCCATGCACTCCCGTTACAATGAGCCTCCATCATGACGTTGAGTTGTTGGAGGAGAGGGCTGTTGATTTCCTCGAGCACAGAGATATGATTTGTCAGCTCCTCATTGATCCGCACCTGTCGTCCAGTGCCACCTGTCGTTCCCACTGCAGACGTCAAGGCTGCTGGTAGGGATGGCTGGTCTACCACCATTGGATCCACGACCTGGTTGGTCGTCGGAACTGTAGGGGTTGATCCACCTGCCGCATAGCCTGCCGCGCCAGCGTTTGCTGCCGCTTCGGGACACGCATGCATTGACACGTTCTGCTCCTCCATCGCTGAAGTCGTCGTCAAAGAACCACTGCTGGTCATCAGATGTGCTTGCTTGCTTCACATCGTAGTCATGAAGTCTGCAAAGTCTTGGCGTGCGAGATGCGCTGATGGCTTGAGCGAGGAAGTCCTCCAGATGGGTAAAGTAGTCAGATACCTCTCCAGCACCGTTGCGCTCTTATACCAAGTGTTATGCTGAACGAAGCATAGATGGTGCGAAGGTAGAAGTTGCGAGGCAGAACACTATGGATAATTTGGGACACTTGAGTAATTTATAATCAGCTATAAGTGTACTTCGATGACAAGTGTCAAAATGATCAAACACACATGTACCAGTGTCGAGTTACAAATGAGACATAGTCGGGGTTGTTGACTCGATTGTCGAGCAACGCATGTGGAGTCGCGTTGTGAGTGTTCGGATCGAGAAGCTCCGCCGAGGAATCGGGGGGATTTGAAGGTCGACGATGAAGATGCGAGATGCATCTTTATTAATTTCAATATTTCTCGATGCGTCGAGAAGTCGAACGAAAGGTTGCAACACTTTTGTCGATGATTCTTGAAAGTGGTTGATGTTTTACGAAAGTACAAGAAGGATCGCTGTAGGACGAGGGCAGTTGGCCAAATTTCCCTTGACCATCGGAGTGAAAATCGAGGTCTAGCTGCGTGGTGGGATGTTTTTGTAATGACAGAAATGCCCACTTTTGTATGTCTGGTACGTAACACTCCCCCCCTTTTAGCCACGACGTCCCGACGCCCGTACAGATGTGGCCCGGTGATAGCGGTATTATCCGTTGATCAGATGATCAAAGTTACAGAGGTTGGCGTATGGTTCCCAACTTTTAGGCGTTGTGTCATAGCCGTGCCATTTGACAAGATATGCTGTGGTTTTGCCACATCGTCGATGGCCGAGGATGTCCTTGATGACGTACTCTGTGTCCTCGTCCACTTGTACATGAGGAGGGGGAGGTACATCCATGTCAAGAAAGTTCTCTCCAGTGTCACGGTAGTGTTTGAGTCTGCTGATATGGAACACCGGGTGAACTTGCATAGTGTCAGGGAGTTTGAGTCGTGCAACCACATGGGTTTGCATATGCTCTCTCTCAAACAGTCGCAACCACCAAGATTTGAGCTTCAAATAGTTGGTTCCTCGGAGTTTGATGTTTGCTGAACTGAGGAGAACGTTTTTGCCTGCGACGAATACATGGTCGCTATGATGTCGGTCAGCTGTGCGCTTCATCACTGCTTTTGTCTTCGTGTGTTTTTGTCGTGTTTGATCACATATAGCAGAGAAGTTGCGGCATTGGATGTTAACCGTGGAAATGTTGATTTGGTTGTGAAGTCTGGGTGGTGTGGCAGGATGTTTGTCATACACCACTTCGAGCGGAGTTTTACCCATTGTAGTGTAAATTGCCAAATTACATGCAATTTTGGTGGTTGGGAGTTTTGATGCCTAATCCGTCCCGTGTTTTTCACACAATGTCCGGGGAGGTTTTTTGAGCGTCTAATTGGTGTGCTCGGTTTGGCCGTCAATTTGAGGATGGAACACCATTGAATCCTGGATCTGACTGCCATAACGAGTCATCAACTCGTGCCAGACACGGCTGGTGAATCGAATGTCTCTTTCACTCGCAATGGTTCTTGGCATGCCGTGTAGCCGTACAATGTTGTTTAGAAACATTCACGATGTTCCTTTGGCGGTGATGGTGGTCGTTGTCAGAATAAAGTGAGAAATTTTGGAAAACCTGTCGACAACCACAAGGATTGCGTCATATCCCTTGGGTGTGACCAGTAATCTGGTGACGAAGTCCATGGAGATGTCGGCCCACGGTTCTGTCGGAATGGGGAGCGGTTGTAGGAGTCCGGGTGGCCACACGCAACGAGATTTTTTTCGCTGACACGTGTCGTAGGACTTGCAAAGGTTGGCCACGTCAAACTGCATCTTGTCCCACCAAAAGTGTTTCACCAGTTTCTTCAGCATCTTGTATTCCCCAAAATGTCCACCTGGACCAGTGTCGTGGCATTCCTCGAGCAGCATGCGGCGGACTTCGTCATTTGGGGGAACAACCACCTGGCAAGTGAATCGTCGCCGCCAATAGGGTACGTCGTGCCAGAATTTTTCTTTGTCGTATCCGCCATGCTGGCCGTAGCCTCGTGTAAATAACTGCTCAATATATGGATCTCGCTGTAGCTACAGTGTTGCTGCCTCAGCCATCAGATGTGGTCGGCAGCTGAGTGCATCTACTAGGTTGATTTTGCTTGGTCGATACTTGATATCATTGTTGAACCCAGATTCGAGGAACTCCATCCATTGGGTTTTATGTCGACTGGGGTTTGGTAATGTCTACAAGTATTTCAAGGCATGATGGTTGGTGTGTATGACACATCGGTAGCATTGAAGATAGAACCTACATGTCTTAAATGCGTGCACGAACAACAACATCTCTTTCTCGTGTACGGCGTAGTTGAGTTCTGGTCCATACAATGTTTTCCACGTGTACGCATCTGGATGCTCTCCGTTACCACGATCTCAAAGGAGAACTGCACCAATGGCTCGTTCGGAGGTGTCTGTAACCATGACGTAGTCGGCCGTTGGATCGGCTAATCGTAGGGTTGGCACCGGGTTCAGTGCGTTCCGCAAAATGGTAAACGCTTCTTGTTTGCTGTCCCCCATCACCACTCATTTTCTTTTCAAGTGTGATCAGAGAGAGGCATTGACACTCGGGCGTAGTCCCGTATGAAATGTTGGTAGTAATTGAAAAACCCGAGGAAAACTTGAACCTCTCGGACATTGGTCAGTGTCAGGCAATTAGCGACTGCTACCACTTCTTTTGGATCCATGGTGATCTGTCCGTCGTTGGTTATGTGACCCAAAAACCCGTTTGAATGACGACCGAAGTCGCACTTCGAGAGTTTTCCCAATAATTTCTCTCTTTGTACAAATTTTGAGGACTTTTCGTAGATGTCCACTGTGCTCCTCCGGAGTGTGGTTGTATACAGGAATTTTATCGAGGTATACCATGACAAAACCGTGAAGGTACGTTGGAAAATTATTGTTCATTGTTGCTATGAATGTCGCTGATTTTCCTCACCAGCCTCACCGATGAGGCTGGTGAGGCTGATGAGGCGGTTGAGGCCGATGAGTTAGCTACTGCTACTTTCCTCCATTGGCTTGAAATATACGAGCCACGCATGAGCTCCTCGCACTACTCGGCCATGTCGAGCGGTATTGGATGCATAGCTTGTCGCTTCTTGGTTGTTACGGATTCCTATACTACTTCCACCTCTACTGCTTCTGCTTTTGTCTTTCGCCCCACGCACGGAAGTTGTCGCTTGGCATCGTCGATTTCCACGTAGATGTTGCCGTTGTTCCATTCAACCTGTAGATTATGCCAGTAAAGGAAATTCCATCCAAAAATGATTTTGTGGTCACTTATTGGACATGACCTCCATACCGTTACATCCCTCAAGTCTCCCACTTGTAGTCATAGTGGTTCTTGGTGTCTCCGTATCTGTAATCTCCCGTCGACGGGTTTTTATTCAAAATACCCTTGGTTCGGTCTACAAACCCAGTTTTTTAACCATGTCGTTGCTTACAAAACTGTAAGAAGCTACTCCATCCAATACTGCCGGTACCGTTTTGCGCTTCACTCTTGCAATCTCGGGGTTATAGTTGTAGCAATATCACCGGTTGGTTGTATTTGCACCCCTCGTTAACTTTGTGATCTCAAAAACTCTATGCGGCATCGTAAGCAATTCAGATGGGCGATCGTTCGGCGTAGATCGCTCCTCTCGGACAAGAATCCTGTCGTTCACTCCTGTCCTTTGCCATTTCCCGACTTGTTTTTCTACAACTTCCCCCCTTTTTTGGCCTTCTCCTTGCTCCAGCAGTTGCGAGCGATATGCCCGAATTTTCCACAGTTGTAGCAGGTACGTGTTTCTCTTTGTTTGACGGTGTCCATTTCCATCAAAGTTGAGGAATCCCCCGACTGAATTTTTCGTTCCCATGATAATTGTGACTGAGAGGTCGCCAGCCGTAGGATTCCTAGATCCGAGTATTGTAGCCGGCACTGTCGATCCTTTCTGCTAATACAATCATCCGTGGTAAGTCATTTTGGATGCCGAAGATGGAAATCGCTCACCTCATGTCTTGTTTGATGCCGTCGTAGTGAAAACGGAGCTCGTTGGGGGCGATGTCTGCACCAGTGATGATCTCGCAGAATCTCCGTGTGTATTATGCCATGCTAGACTACTGACGTAGATGCTGGAGCTTGTGCCGAGCGTCAGAATTTTTGTTCAGTTGTCCAAAATGTGCAAGCATTGCGCGTGAGAATCTGCTCCAGTCGGTTGGTGGCGTGAGTGGGTCTTGCCATTGCGGGTTGATCTGCTCCAATGGTATAACACCTGTGGTTAACGATATGAGACGGGCGCCGTGGCCGTCGATGAGGCCCCGCTGGTCTCCTGCTACCATTGGATGGCCTTTAGGTTGGACCACCAACTTAGCACTGTGTCACAAAGAAGCAAAACCGTGAGGTCAAAAATTTTCCAGTCATTGTTGACCCCAGCAGTGGTGAAGTACACCTCCAGGCTCGTCGGCCACATCCAAACCGTCGGTCCTTTCGAATTTGTAGGATCGAACGGTTCAGGTGGAGTCGAACAAATCCTGGCTTTGTTCGAGATTTGGGTGTTGCTCTTTATGAGCACTGCCTCCCATGCACTCTCGTTGCAAAGAGCCTCCATCGCGACATTGAGTTGCTGGAGCAGATGACTGTCAATTCCTTTGAGCGCGAAGATATGATTTGCCAGCTCCTCGTTGGTCTGCTCCCGTCGTCTGGTGCCACCTGTCATTCCCACTGCAGACGTTGAGGCTGTCGATAGGGGCAGATGGTTTTCCACCGTTGGATCCGTGACCGGGTTGGCTGTTGGAGCCGTCATGGTTGATCCAGCTGCCGCATAGCCTGCCAGGCCAGTGTTCGCTGTTGCTTCAGGGTTCGTGTGCATAGGCACGTTCTGCTCCTCCATCGCCGAAGTCGTCGCCAAGGACCCACTACTGGTCGTCGGATCCGCTCGCTTGCTTCACGTCATAGTTGCAAAGTCTGCAAAAACTTGACATGCGAGATGAACTGACTGCTTGTGCGAGGTGTTGAAGGTTTGCCCCTCTGCATGCCCAAGTGCGGCTCTGCAAGGCGCAGGCCAGCAGCCAGAGAGAGGAAAATCCTCACAGTTGGATCTAGAGGCTCAAGTTTTGATCAGATCCCAGAATGAAGCATTGCTGCTGAAATTTGACGAGTCACTGAATCCTGTGGAAGTTGTTTCGCCGGAATTAAACAAGTAACGAGTGAGATATGGACTTCCAAAGTTGGGGTGTGTGCGGCGGCTCTGGGAGTCTGCCGTAATTCGACTGCCAGTGAAAAACCGTCCGGAACGAGTAACAAATGTCCATCTGTGGAATTTTCTCTGGAAGACATCCGAGGCGTCCGGTGGATAATATCCACCGGATCCAGTATTGCAGGTTGTTTCTGAGGGACGGCAAAAATCCTGGCTCGGAGTTTGAAACTCAGTAGTACGTTTTGTCACTCGGGGACTTGATCAAAATTCAGACTGTATGTCCGCGGACAGGTTTCAAACCACATCAATGCCCATCACCAAAATCGATGATTAACTCATCGAAACGCAGCGCAAAGGTACAAGGGGGACCACCACTATGTGTAGGGACACCAACGCGTCCGGAAAGGCATTTTGATGGGTCCTTGATGTGTGAGGGCGTCTCGGCGGGCGACATAGTGCGCGTCACCAACTGAGCGGCTGGAGTGGGGTGTCGTGCTTCGGCCGCCGTAGCGGGAGCTACGGTGATCCAAATCGCGCATAGTTTGGTGTATTGGAGAGCTCATGAATAGCCCTACAAATGTTCAATTCATTTCCATGTCAAAAAAGTAATTTCAAATTGCGTCATCCTCTTCGCAAAAGTGACTGTCTCTCAACTCTATCCAACTTCTACAAACATAGCGTGAGGCAACCAGAAATCTTGCACAAAAGAAGCTGTGAACACAGAAGGCCAGTCAAGCCACTTTGGAACTGCCACCACAAAGTTTTTTGACACAAGCTAGTCCTCCTAATGGGTGAAGTAGTCAGATGCCTTTCCAGCACCGCTACGCTCTGTACCAAGTGTTATGCCGAACAGAGCGTAGATGGTGAACATGTAGAAGTTATGAGGCAGAACACTTTAGAGAATTTGAAACACTTGAGCAGTTTATAATTAGCGGTAAGTGTAATTCAATGAAAAATGTCGAAATGATCAAACACATATACACAAGTGTCGAGTTACAGATAAGACGTAATCAGCATCATTGTGTTGATTATCGAGAAATGCGTGTAGAGTCACGTTGTGAGAAGTCAGATCGAGAAGCTCAGCCGAGGAATCGGGGGTATTCGAAGATCGACGGCGAAGATGCAAGATGCATCTTTATAAATCTTGATATTTCTCGATGTGTCGGGAAGTCGACCGAAAATTCGGGACACTTCTATAGATGATTCTCGAAATTGGTCGATGTTGTCAGAAAGAACGAGAAGGATCGCTGTAGGACGAGGGCAATTGGCTGAATTGCCCTCAACCATCGGAGTGAAAATCAAGGTCTCTCTGGGCGGTGGGCTATGTGTGTAATGATAGAAATGCCCACTTGGAAAGATTAGGGACTCATCTACATCTGGTACGTAACACACGCTACCATGTCAAAGCCGCAGCTATCTAGCGACAAGATGCTGACGTCGTTAGACATCACAGAAAAATCATGCACACCTCTATATGGGGGTTTGTGACTTTTCTGAAGCAGGTTTGCAAGGGTATTGAGTGAGGGGTCTAGGACAACCCATGCGTTGAAAGGGTACTTGCTGGGCCCCACCACTGTGGGGCCTAACAGCCCCCGCAAAAAAAAATCTTCAAACCCCAAGTATGATTTGGGATAGGGTTTGAAAGCGGTTTGCATGGATGAAAATTGGGTTTCTTCATCCAAAAAAAACTTTGGAAAAAGGGATTTTTGCTCGATCGCAATTCTCGTGACGGCGTGGTGACACATCACCCCCCTCGCTTCGGGAACTTGCGTTCCCGATCAGGCATGGCCATCAAAATGGATGTGGCGTTGGTATTTCTTAGGTTGCTGGATACAACTGCTTTAATGTTTAACTTCTTGATACATCAGACGCATGTTCATGCTTACACGAATATATTAACTATAACGCCCAAACTGATACCTGGGCAGCACAACGGTTCATTAACCCTTCCACGGTTCATGACATGGCTGGGAATGAGCAAACCCTTCTTCATCCTCTCCGTTCACTCACGCGTTTCCGTGACATTTTCCAATGGACTGTGTTGCGTCAACTATTGCATTTAGGCTGGTGTCACACTGCATGTTATGCCAAGCAGAACATAGTGTTACACTGAGAAGAATGTAGGTGGTTGAAATGGATGAGGTGCAGGACAAAAGATTATTCAGGTGTTTGAAACAAATGGGTAAATTGTATTAAGAAGTAAATGTAATTCAATGGCAAGTGTTGAGTGTGTCAAGCACATGTATTCAATTTCAAGAGTGAATGAGGCATAAGTCAGGTCATCGGCATTCGAGCCGAGCGAAGCGTGTGGCTGACTTGAGAAGCTCCACCGAGAAGTCGGGGGACTTCGAGAATATCATGCCGCTTCTTTATAAAAGTCTTACGTCATCGAGAAGTTGACCGAATGATATCAAAATGTCGATATGGTTCGCAATATTTCTGTCATGATTTCATGGAAATGTCAAGTGTACTCTGTCACGCTGGACTGCTGACGCAGAAGTTGGAGTTTGTACCATGTGCCAGACTTCTTTTTCAGCTCTCCAAAGTGAGCGAAGGTAGCACGTGCAAAGTTGCTCCATGTTTCTGGTGGCATGAGGGAGTCGTGCCATGTTGGATTGATCTGCTTGAGAGTTAGTACGCCTATGGTCAATGATGTGAAATCAGTCGCATGAGCTGTCGATCATGCTCCGTCGGTCTCATGCTGCCGTTGGATAGCCTTTAGGATGGACCACCAACTCAAAGCTGTGCCACACAAAAGTGAGACCGCGAGTTCAATTTTATTTTTGTTGTTGTTGACCCCAGCAGAAGTAAAGTACACCTCCAGACTCATCAGCCACATCCTGACCGTTGGCCCCTTGGAGTTGGCGGGATCGAACGGATCGGGAAATGCTCGTCGAATCGGGGGTTCACTCAAGAGTGAAAAATTTCTCGAGATGAGCACTGCTTCGAGCACACGAGAAATTTGAAGCTCCTCCATCGCACGTTGAGCTGTTGGAGTAGATGGGTGTTGAGGCTTTCGAGTTTTGACAATTTCTAGTACAAGTCTTCATTGATCCACACATGTTGGCCGGTGCCTCCGATCGTGCCAGATTTTGACCCAACGGGCTGAGGCAAAGGCAAAGGGTTTGCCGAGCCTGAGGGCTCCGTCACCGGATTGGCCATTGTTTTTTTCCGTGAGAAGTCTCCTTCCAGCAGGTCGCAACCTGTTTCATCTCAAATGGTTGAGTCGGAAGCAAGTTAGAGCCCAATCAGTCCAACAGCATCGACATAGAGCCCAAGCGTCTAATTAAGAGGTCACAGCCCTCTTACGGGTGAGGATTGCTAGTCGATCGTCACCCAGCGGCAGGCAAGCAAAGCTCACCGGCAATCTGCAAGGTGTGACGGAAAATTCCTTGCACACTCCTTGAACTTGGACAACCCACGGGCACATACGCAAACACACTGTTTAGCAAACCTAAAAATTTCCTAATCAGACTCAGAGGACAGGACTATACTAGGTCTTGCAAGCATGTTGAGGCATTGGTGCCAGGAAAAACCACTAGATATGCATAATCAAAGAAGAGGGACTATAGGCTACGCTGCCAGGGTGGAGGCGAGCACACAAGAGCACGAATCCCCAAGCGACAAGATGATATGCCACAGTGCCGTCCGCTCACGATGCATTGCCTCCACTTCCTGGACCAGCATTCCCTGTGCACTCATGACCACAAGGAAAAATACATACAAGGGAATGAACACGTCGGTGTTAATTCCCTTGAAATCTGCAAAATCTGTCGCAGCCGCCTGGTTCGCCTGGAGAGCGTCGTTGTTTCCATGCTGCTGATCTGCCATCACCCGAGTACTCGTCGGAGACTGTTGCTTGTTGCCGGGTGTTCTTGCTCCATTCACAGATTTTGTCACAAAGTCTTCCATCTTCTGAACGGTGGAGATGAGCTGAGTAATCGTGCGAGAATGTCATCAGGTAGCTAATGCGTCGGTTGTTCCTCGAGCACTGCTGTGCTCTGGTACCAAGTGTTACGCCAAGGGAAACATAGGTGGTTCATAAAGGTGAGGTACGGGAAAAAAGATGATTTGGGTGTTTGGAACAAATGGATAATCTGTATTAAGCAGTAAGTGTATTTCGATGACATGTTGATTGCATCGAGCACATATATACAATGTCGAGATTAAGAATGAGGCATAGGTCGGATCATCGGCATTCGAGCAGAGCAAAGGGAGTTGCTGATTTGAGAAGTCCCACTGAGAAGTGGGGGGCTTCGAGAATATTGTGACCCTTCTTTGTGAAATTCTAGCACCATCGAGAAGTCCACCGAACAATATCAAAACATCGATATGGTTCGCGATACTTATGTCGACCATTCTAGAAAGTGGTGGAAGTTGTCAGAAAATTCTGGAATGGAACACCTGAGGTCGGAACAGTTGGTGAAACTGTCCTCAGTCGGATGGCGTAAAAATCCCAAAGTCCTTGTGCGGTGGGCCATGAATGTAAAAACAGAAATGCCTACTCGCGGAGTGTAGGTACTCGAGTACATCAAGGACGTAACACTGCTCCCCTGTTTAGCCGCTACGTCCGAGTGCACAAGCAGACATGGGCTGATGGCGGCAAGCGTAGATGTTGATCAAATGATCGATGTCTCTAAGGTTGTCATAGGACTCCCAAATTTTGTGCATGGGGTCGTAGGCGTAACACTTGACCAGATATTCAATCATTTTTCCACGGCATCGATGTCCGAGGATGGCTTCGATCACGTACTCTATATCCTCGTCCACTTGTACAGAAGGTGGAGGTGCGTCGTCTCTGCTGGGGAAGTTCAAACTGGGGACCTGGTAGTACTTGAGCTTCCTGATATGGAAGATATGGTGGATTGCCATGCTGTTAAGGAGGCAAAGTCGAGCGACGACTGGGGTTTGCATTTGTTCGATCTCAAACGATCCCAACCAGCGGGATTAGAGCTTTACACAGTCTTGTCCTTGGAGTTTGATACTTGCAGAGTTGAGGAGGACGCAATCTCCAGCATTGAACATGTCATCGCTGCGATGTTAGTCAGCTGCTCCCTTCGTGGCTGCTGTTGTCTTCACGAGGGTCTGTCGTGTTTCCTCCCAGATGCTTGTCAAGTCCCAATTGTGGACTTCAACTGCGGGGATGTTACTTTGAGTTTGTAATCCATTCGGTGTGGAAGGAGGTTTGATGTACCCCACCTCGAAAGGTACTTTACCAAATGCGGTGGAAGTGGTGGAGTTGTAAGCGAGTTCGGCAGCTGGCAGTTTTGCTGTCCAATCCATGCTATGTGGTTTACATAAAGTTCGAAGAAGTTGTTTGAGCATTTGATTGGTTTGCTCGGTATGTTCATAGGTCAGAGGGTGGAATGCTGTTGATAGTTGGATCCGACTGCCGTAACGCATGATCAGTTCGTGCCAAAATGGATCGTGAAGTGGTCGTTTCTGTCACTCATGATGGTACGTGGCACACCATGCATCCATACGATCTGCTTTAGAAAAAGTTGCGGTCGTCCTTCTGCGGTGATGGTGATCATCGTCGGAATGAAGTGCAAAATTTTGGAATATCTTTCCACCACAACAAGGATGGGGTCATATTCCTCAGGAGTAGTTGGTAGACATGTTACGAAGTCCATGCTGATGTCTTCCCATGGTTCCGTCGGAATGGGCAGGGGTTGAAGAAAACCATGTGGCCTCGTGCAACAGGATTTTACTCTTTGACAGGTGTCGCACGGTTTGCAGAATCCCGCCACATCGGTCTACATCTTGTCCCGCCAGTAGTAATTTGGTAATTTCTTGAGTATTTTGTCCTTGCCGAAGTGTCCACTTGGACCAGTGTCGTGGAATTCCTCTAATAGCATCCATCGTAGTTCCTCGTTCGGGGGAATGACGGCCTGGGGAGTGAATCTGTGTCGCCTTTAGTGATCATTGAACCAGAACTTGGTTTTATCCTACCCGTCAAACTCCTTCTAATCCTTTGTGAACAACCTCGCGAGGTACAGGTCTCGTTCGATAAGCAACGTGCTGATCTTGGCCATCAAATATGGTCATCGACTGAGGGCATCCGCCGGATTTATTTTTCCTGGCCAGTACTCTATGTTACAGTTGAAGTTGGACTCAAGGAACTCCATCCATCGATTCCGTCAATGACTTAGATTAGGTTGGGTCTTGAGATATTTCAGTGCGTGATTGTTGGAGCGGACAATGAATCATCGGCATTCCAAGTACCATCGCCACGTCTTAAATGTGCATTACTTCGAGCATCTCCTTTTTGTGCACTGTGTACTTAAGTTCCAGCCCGCATAGTTTTTGCGACATCTACACCACCGGCTGCTCTCCACCACCATTTTCTCAGAGGAGAACGGCTCTGATGGCTCGATTGAACACATCTGTGGCCGTGATGTATTCCACCGTTGAATTTCCCAATTGTAAGGCTGGTGCCGAGGTCAAAGTATTTCATGAAGAGTTTAACTCTTCTTGTTCGGTGTTCCTCCAATTCCACTCGGTGGTTTTCCGGGTGAGACCGGAGTGTGGTGCTGACATCAGCCCGTTGTCCCTTAAAAATCCACGGTAGTAATTGCAAAATTAGTTCCAAAAATACCTAGACGTCCCGAACATTTGTGGGCATTGGCAAATTAGCGACTGCTTCCACCTTTTCCATGTTGACCTGTCCGATGTTGATGTTGTAGCCCAATAACTCCATCGAACGGCGACCGAAGTTGCATTTTGAGATTTTTCTAAAGAACTTCTCTCGTTGTAAAATCTCGAGAACTTTTTGGAGATGCCCATCATGCTCTTCCGGGGTGCGGCTGTACATCAGGATATCATCGGACATACAATGAAAAAGCCATCGAGGTACGAGCAAAAGATGTTATTTATCACAGCAACAAATATTGCTTGGATGTTCCTGCATCCAAACGACATGATTGTGAACTAGAAGTTCCCGTATTGTGGATTGTGCCGGTACAGGAAATCTTTCCTGAGGATGATTTTGTGGTCGCTCATTGGGTAAGTCCTCTAGACCATTACATCTTGCACATCTCTGATTTGCATCATGAGTGCTTTGTGAGGTCAACAGATCTGCAGTCGTCCATCAACAGTTTTTCCCTCAAACGCTCCTGGTTTGGTCCCCAAACCCAGCTTCCGAACCATGTCGTTGCTGAAGAAACTGTGAGAAGCTCCTCCATCGAGTAGTGTCAGTAATGTTCTGCGACTTTTACAACCCCTCGGTTGTACTCATAGCAGTATCCTCGTTGGTCATCTTCATACCCCTCGCCGAACTTTGCGATCTCAAAAACACTCATATGCGGCAATGTGAGCCGTTCACATGGGCGATGGCTCGGCACAGATTTTTCTGACCAGACAGGAGCATCGCCGTCTACTCCTGTCCTCTGCCGTTTCCCGACTCTTTGCTATTTTTTTACAACTTCCCCCCTTTTTGGCTTGTCGTTGCCGCTTTTGGCAGTCGCGTAAGATATGGCCCGGTTTCCCGCAAGTCCAGCAGAGCTTTTGATCGCGCTATTTGACGGCATCAATCTCCATCAGAGACAAGGTTCTTGCTGATTGCCGATTTCTTCCACCACGATAAGGATTGTGGCTTTGGGATTGCCAGCCGTTGGATTTTGTACCGTGCGTTGGACTTCTTGCTCAACTTTCCAAAGTTAGTGAGGATAGTGCACACGAAGTCGCTCCACGTTTCCGGTGGTGTGAGGGAGTCGTGCCACGTCAAATTGATCTGCTTGAGAGGTAGTAGGCCTACGGTCGACGATGTGAGAGCGGTTGCGTGAGCCGTCGATCCAGCTCCACCGGGTTTCCTGCTGCCATTGGATGGCCTTTAGGTTGGACCACCAACTGAAAGTCCTGCCATGCAAAATCGAGGCCTCGAGGTCAATTTTCTTTTTGTCATTGTTGACCCTAGCAGAGATGAAGTACACCTCCAAAGTCATCGGCCTCATTCTGACCGTTGGTCCCTTGGAGTTGGCGGGATCGAACAGATCGAGAAGTGCCAGTCGAATCGGGGGTTCACTTGAGAGTTGCAAATTTCTCTCGGTGAGCACTGCTTTGTGCGCACGAGGAACTTAAAGCTCCTTTATTGTCGCGTTGAGCTGTTGGAGCAGATGGGTGTTGAGGCTCTCGATTCCTGACAATTTCTGTACAAGTCTTCGTTGATCCGTGCTTGTCGGCCGGTGTCTCCCATCATGCCAGATGTCGACTCAACGGGCTGAGGTAGAGGCAAAGGGTTTGCGGAGCCTGAGGGGTCCATCACCGGATTGGCCATCGGGTTTGTCTTGAGAAGTCTACAAGAAATTTACAACTTGTTTCTTCTTAAATAATTCAGTAGGGAGCAAGTTAGAGCCAAACCAGGCCGGCGGCATCAACATAGAACCCAAGTGTCTGAGTAAGAGGTCGCAACCCTCTTACGAGTGAGGATCGCTAGTCGATCCTCAACCGGCGACAGGCGAGCGAAGCTTGGCAGCGAACTTCGAGGTATGAGGGCAAAGTCCTCGCACGCTCCTCAAACTTGGGTTTCAAAACTCGAAAAAACAAGGGGCACATAAGCAAACAGACTAGTTAACAAACCTACAAATGTCCTAACCAGACTCGGACGACTGGACTATTCTAGGTCTCGCAAGCATGTTGAGGCGTTGCTGCCAGGAAAAATCACTACATGTGAAAAATTTAAGGAGAGTGACTATAGGTAACGCTGCCATGGTGGACGCGAGCACACAAGATCACAAATCCACGGGCGACATGATGATAAGCCAAGATGCCATCCGCTTACGATGCGTCGCCTCCATTTCCTAGACCAGTGTGCCTTGCGCACTCACTTCCACAAGGAAAAATACATGAAAGGTAATTAACACGTCGGTGCTGCACCATTTGCCACGAAATTTGTCGCTGCCGCCTGGTTTGTCTGGAGAGCGTCATTGTTCACGTGTTGCTGATCCGCCATCCCCAGAGTAGTCACCGGAGACTGTTGCTTGTCGCCGGGTGTGCTTGCTCCGTTCACCGTTGTCGTTCACAAATTCTACGATCTTCTAAATGGTGGAGATTTGCTGAGGACTCATGCAAGAATGCCGTCGGTTGTCCCTCCAGCGTCGTTGTGCTCTAATACCAAGTTTTATGCCAAGGGGGACGTAGGTGGCTCATAGGGATGAGGTGCGGGAAAAAAGATGATTCGGGTGTTTGGGAAAAATGGATAATCTGTATCAAGTAGTAAGTGGACTTCAATGACACGTGTTGAGTGCATCAAGCACATGTGTATATGTCGAGAGTGAGAATGAGGCATAAGTTGGGTCATCGGCATTCGAGCCGAGCGAAGCAATTGGCTGATTTGAGAAGCTCCACCGAGAATTCGGGGGGCTTTAAGAATAACGTGAAGCTTCTCGATAAAAACCTAGCACTGTCAAGAAGTCGACCGAACAATATCAAAAACCTCGATATAGCTTGCGATACTTCTGTTGACCATTATAGAAAGCGATCGAAGTTGTTAGAAACTTCTGGAATGGAACACCGGAGGTCAGTGCAGTTGGCCAAAATGTCCTCAGACGGATGGAGTATAAATCCCAAAGTCCCTGCGCGGTGGGCCATTAATGTAGTTTAAGGAATCGAGTATGTCAAGGAAAAAACACTCCTCCCCCTTTTAGTCGCGGCGTCATATCATGCAGGCAGACGTAGGAAGGTGACAATGAAAGTAGAAGTTGATCAAATGATCGACGTCTTGGAGGTTGTTGTAGGGATCCCAACTGTTTTGCGCGGCGTCGTAGCCGTGCCACTTGACCAGATATACGGTCATTTTTCCACGACGTCGATGTCCGAGGAAAGCTTCAATCTCGTACTCTGTAACCCGTCAACTTGTATAGGAGGTGGAGGTGCTGGGGAAGTCTGTACTTGGGTCCTTGTAGTGCTTGAGCTTGCTGATGTGGAAGACAGGGTGGACCTCCATGCTGTCCGGGAGGAAAAGTCGAGCAAAGACTGGGGTTTGTATTTGCTCCATCTCAAACTGTCCCAACCAGCAAGGTTTGAGCTTTGTGAAGTCCTGCATTTGGAGTTTGATGTTCGTAGTTTTATGAAATTTCAGCGCCATCGAGAAGTCAAACAAGCATTATCAAAGCATTGATACAGTGCACGAAACTTCTCTTGATCATTAAAGAAAGTTGTCAAAGTTTTTGTAACCCTCTGGAACGGAACACCAGAGGTCAGGGCAGGTGGCCAAAATTCCCTTAGCCAACCAACGTAGAGATCCTGAGGTCGACGCGCGGTGGGCCATAAATTTAAGGACATAAATCCCCACTCGCAGAGTTCAGGGAGTCATGAACATCAGGGACGTAACACTCCCCCCTCCTTTTTAGCTGCGAGGTCCCAGCACGTTAGAAGACATAGGCCGGTGATGACAACAGTAGTCGTTAATCAGATGATGACGTCTCGGAAGTCTTCATAAGGCTCCCATCTGTTATGCACGGTGTTGTAGCTGTGCCACTTGACCAGATACTTGATTTTTTTCCCATGGCGTTGATGTTCGAGAATGTCTTCAATCACGTACAAAGTATCGCCATCCACTTGAATAGGAGGAGGGGTTGTGATGTCTGTGTCGGGTTAGTTCGTGCTGAGTCCGGGTAATGTTTAAGTTTGCTCATGTGGAAGACAGGGTGGATCTCGATGTTGTCAGGTAGGTGTAGTCAGAAGACGATGGGGATTGGCTTTAGCGCGATCTTAAACGGTCCCAACCACCAGGGTTTGAGCTTTGTAAAGTCATGTCCTTAGAGTTGGATGCTTGCTGTGCTAAGAAGAACGCGATCACCAATGCTGAACACGTCATTTCTACGATGTCGGTCGCTCGCTTGCTTCATAGTTGCTTGTGTGTTTGCAAGATTTTATCGCATTGTCTCCCGGACGCTAGAGAGATCGTCACGGTGAATGTCGACCACAATAATGCCACACAGGCTCCATAATCCTGCCGGTCTAGTAGGAATTTCACTGTAAACCATTTCAAACGAAATTTTACCCATTATGGTGGAGGTGGCGTAGTTGTATGCGAATTTGGCAATTGGCAGTTTGGCTGTCCAATTGGTACCGTGCGACTTGTATAAAGTGCGTAAAAATCATTCAAGGGTCTGATTGGTCCGCTCAATTTCCCCATTGGTTTGAGGTTGGAACGTCCTTGATATTTGGATCCAACTGTCAAAACGCGTCATTAACTCTCACCAAAAATGGCTACTGAAGCGGTAGTCTCTGTCGCTGATGGTAGTACATTGCACGCTAGGCAACTATACAATCTGATTTGAGAACACTCGTGCTTTTCCTTCCATGGTGATGGTGGTTGTCGGGATGAAGTGCAATTTTTTTGAAAAATCTGTCCACCACCACAAGGATAGTGTCGTAGCCCTTGGGATTGGTGGGAAATCCTGTGACAAAGTCCATGCTCATGTCAACCCATGGCTCCATCAAAACAAGAGTGGTTGGAGTAGACCGGGTGGCCTCGTGCAACAAGAATTTTACCTACGATAGGTGTCACAAAATTTACACAAGGCTGCCAGATCGGTGTAGTGGAATTCCTCCAATGACATTCTATGTTGCTCTCTGTTTGGTGGTACGCCAACTTGGCAAGTAAATCACCGTCACCAATAGGGTTTGTTGAACCAGAACTTAGACTTGCCGCACACACCAAAGTCCTCGTATCCTTTCACAAAGAGCCTTGCAAGATATGGGTGTCGTTCGACAAGAAGCATGTTGATCTCGGCCATCACATCTGGCTTAGAGCATCCAGTAGATTAGTATTTTCAGGTCGGTACTCGATGTCATAGTTAAAGTTGGACTTAAGTAACTCCATCCACCGAGTTTGTCGACGGCTCATATTTTTCCGAGTCTTGAAATATTTTAGTGCATGATGGTCGGTGCAAACGATGCATCACGACACTCTAAGAAGTACCACCATGTTCTAAATACTTACACAATCGCGAGCATCTCTTTTTTGTGCACTGCGTGGTTTGGTTCTGGCGTACACAAATTTCGTGACGTGTATGCAATCGCTTGTTCTCCACCGCCATTATCTTGTAGGAGAACTGCTTCGACATCTCAAAATAAATGCATCGGTTTCCATGATGTAGTCCACCATTGGATCGGCCAATCGTAAGGCTAGCACCGAGGTCAGAGGGTTTCTCAAAGAGTTGTACGCTTCTTGTTCGCTGTCCCCCCAATTCCACTTGGTAGTTTTACGAGTGAGATGTTAGAAAGGCACTGACACTCGGACATATTCCTTTACAAATCAATGGTACTAGTTGTAGAGGCCTAAAAATAAGTGGGAATCCCAAAAAAATAAGGCGTGGGCCAATCAGCGCCCGCCTCTACCTTTTTCGGATTCCCATTGATGATGTGGCCCAGAAACTTGATCAAACGGCTATCAAAGTCACATTTTGAGAGATTTTTAAAAACTTTATCTCTTTGTAAATTTTTTAAAACTCGCGTTCATTGTGCTCCTCTGGGATGCGATTGTAAACCAGAAAATTGTTGATATATATGATGACAAAGTTATCAAGCTACGGGAGAGAATATTGTGCATTGCTTTCATGAACATTGGATGGGCATTCGTGAGTCCAAACAGCATGACTGTGAACTAAAAGTGCCCGTATCTGGTGCAGAACGCTACCTTCTTGACGCCCTTATCAGATATGCGGATCTCATGATAGCCGTTGCGTAAGTTGATTTTGCTAAGAATTTGGGCCCCGAGGAGTTGGTCAAACAGTTTGACTGCTCACAAAAGAGAGTAGAGGCTCTTGATGGTCATGTCTTTCAATGCTCAGCATTCCATGCACATCTGTATCTCCCCAATTTTCCTTTTCATGAAAAGCAGGGCTGCTGCGTAGGGTGACGTGGAGGGTCTGATAAACCCCCGACTGTGCATCTTGTCTAGCTGGTGCTTTTTTTCAGATAGCTTGTGATCGCTCATCCGATAGGTCCATTTTACCATCGGTGTGCTTGTCGGCTTCATTGAAATAAAGCTAACTCCTCTAAAAAGGCTGCAAACTTATCATGTGTCAGAACCGATGTAGTCACTCTGGCGTCCACAACTTCTTCCGCTTCCCTGGTCTTTACGTGGACTAGCCACGCTATAGCTCCGCTTCACAAATATCTCTTGGCCACGTTCATAGATATCGGTTAGCAATTTGCGAATGCTACAACTTCTCGTGGCAAGATGCGCTGACACCACCAACCGACTGGAACAAATTCTCGCGCGTAATGCTCGCACGATTCAGACGGCTGAACAAAAAGTCTGACGTACAGTACAAGATCCGGTGTCTCCGTCAGCAGTCCAGCATGGCAGAGTACACATGGAGATTCCGCGAGATCATCACTCGAGAACTCATCGCCCCCGATGAATTCTGTTTTCACTACAAAATGACCTCAAGCGAGATATCCGGCGAGCAATTGCCATTTTCGGCATCCCAAAGGACTTGTCACGGATGATAATAGCAGCCGAAAGGATTGAAAGCGCTGACTACAACACTCGGATATAGGAATCCTACGGTTGGCGACCTCCTTACCACAACTATCATAGAAACATAAAAAAGCTAGTCGGCAGACTCCTTGACTCCGATTGAAGTGGACGCCGTCAACCAGAGAGATACATGAACCTACTATAACTGCGCAAAAGCTGGCCACATCGCTCGCAAGTGTCGAAGAAAGCAACAGGCCAAAAAGGGGGGGAAGTCACAGAAAAATAAGTCGGGAAACGAACAAGGGCGGGAATAAAAGTGTCAATGCGCCGGATAGCAACGGTCTAGAAAACGGGTCCCGACATGGGAGGCCGCCAACCGCTCTTGGTATTGCAACCAAGATAACATATCACCCTCGAACGAGGGATCCACACTTTAGGTTCGTTTGGTTTGCAACCTCACGAAGTCCGCATGTTGGTCTTTAGTGTCTACCTTTGGTTGGACACTCTGTGAGGAGTCTCAAAGGCAAGAACTGTAAATGGATGCATGCAAGGTACAGGCTTTTATACTTGCAGAGATTTGCTAAAGCTTCTGCTTGTAGTGGCTCCACTGGAGCCAACCTCAACCTACAATCCTACTTGGCGCGTCCTTAGACCGCCAAGTGTCATCCTCAAG
>SZWC01011202.1:5314-29312 GCA_023375785.1 Penium margaritaceum | reverse complement strand
GGGGGGGGGGGACGACGACGACGACAGCACGCCTCACCGTTCTGTGACCGCACATCTTGCCCCGTCAACCGCTCCCCGGCAACTTCCAAACCCTGCGGCGCCATCTCTTGCCCTCTGCCCCTGTCACTCCGCCTCCACCTCCACCTCCTCACAGACGCAACAGCCTGGGAAGAAAAGCTGAATCCCTCCCGTGGACTGGAGCCGCTGCCTTTGAGGTGTTGAGTCTGCAGTTGTCTGCGTCTGCTTCTTCAACAGCCTGCACCGTTGCCGCCGCCTTCCGAAGACTTCGGAGGGAAACGGGAATTCCAGGCAAGGGAAGAAGGGGTGTCGGAAGGAGAAGGGGAGGGCCTTTCTGGTTGACAGAGGCAAAAGTGATCGACGGTGCGAAACGTTCAGGACACGGATACAAGGGTCGAACAGGCGTTGTCATAAAAACTGCACTTTTAGCACTTTTTCATAGGCAACTAAACCTGGTCGGTTACCTCAACACCTTACAAGCCCGGGGTTGAAGCCAACAAAGTACCAGATAAGGTGTTATGCGTACACAAATGAGTAATTATTGGGGTCTGAGGCGCTTAGGGTGAGAGGCACATGTGATACCCTCCCTTGGGTGGCTTCTTCAAGAAAGCCCGTTGAGAAGTCGGGGGNGAAAGTGGTCAAACCTGTCAAAAAATCCAAGAACAGAATGCAAAAGGTTAGTGTATTTGGTCAAAATGCCCATAGTCGATTCGCGTAAAAATCTGGGAGAAGGTGTTTTTTCTTCAGCATATTTTACTACCAAAATTCTCGTTCACATGCACTTCATGTACTCGTGTACATGTGGGAAGGAACAATTCTCCCCCTTTTACTCGTGTCTCCCCTACATGTTACAAGACATAGACATGTCTAGGCTAAAATCATTGACGCCCCTCAAACTTTCGTAAGGCTCTTAACAACTAATGCGAATATCATGACCATTTACCTGACAAGAAATTGTGTGACTAAGCCTCTTCGTCTGTGTCTGAGGAAGAATTTGACATGCTATGTATCCTCTTATGTTTCCACGGTCTTTGGTGCAGGCACGACTCTGCCACAAAATTGCTCAGAAAGGTCCCATATGTTTTGAATTGGTTCACGTGGAAAACCAGGTGGATGGCCATAATGGCAAAACTAGGTGTTTGCATCTCCTCGATGGCAAACGGACTTAACCAACTAGAATTTAGTTATGTGGAGCCTTGTCTTTGCATATTGACACTTACCAAGCTGAGCAAGACATAGAACGCGCTATTCGTCCATTTTTTGTCAGCTGCTCACTTTAGTGCTCTCCGTGTCTTCGCTGGTGTTTTACATCATCTTAGATCATGTGCAAGTCCCACCACTAGATGGCAATTTGTAGTGTGGCACTTGGAATTTGCAAACCTGTCTAAGATGAAGGTAGTTTGCCGTAAATCAACCATTCCGGTATTTTGCCACTAACTACGAAGGTTACGGAGTTTCATGTGAGCTTGGCAGTCAGTGGCTTGAATGCTAAGCCATTCCCATGTAGCTCACACATAGTTTCGAGTAATAGGTGAGCATTTGGTTGGTTCGACCGGTCTACTTATCAGTTAGAGGATAGAAGGTCTTCGATCGGACCGTTCTATCGAGTCATTGGCTATCGCCAGAATCAGATGGTGAACCCAGCAGATTGGTCATTCATTGTGGAGGATGGAACTGCATGTAGACGGAGAACGTTGTAGTGAAACAACCATGCCGTTCCCTCGGTGCTAGTCATCATTGTTCTTGGAGTGAGAATGGCATCTTTGAGAACCAGAAAACCACTATCACACTTGCTTCAAATCCCTTTCCCACTATGTGCAAATTGGTCACAAGTCCATGGAAATGTCAGACCTTATCCCCTTCATTGATGGTAATGGTGGGAGAGAACTTGAGGTTTTGGTTTTTCTCCCTTTGTGACGCTGGCACATGATGCACAGCCTATAGTAGTTCATGGTGTCAGTTTGCATGTTGTCCCACCAGGGGTGGTTGCGAGTTTTTATTGGCCTTGCTACATCGTATTGGCCTTGCCACATTGTCCACCTCCAAATGTACCACAGTGTTTCTAGAATTTGTCCCCTTTTGGGAGCCTTTTTGGTGATTTTATCATTCCCAAAAAATCGGGTCCAAACTAGTTCCTATGGTGGTCGCCTAGATGCATTTGCCCATTGTTCAGAATTTGTTGAATTCGTCCACTAGTCAAGTCCCGACACTTCTGACAAGCGAGGCGAAAAACTCCAAAGTCAGTGTTTGGAAGTTTTAGCGATGATCACGCAAAGACGTCGGATGTGACCCCTCATCAGGCCATCTGAGTGCCTCGACTTCGCTGGACAACTACGGAAAATGAGCCGCGAAGTGCAAGGAGTCGCGAGCTCCTTGCATGGAGTGAGACCGGGAGTTTGTTAGCACTTTCAAACCTTGCTTTGCCTCGTCAGTCCACCACACCCGCCACCATGTCTCTCCTCGCATTAAACTTTAGGTGGTTGTCTCATGAGGAGGCTGCCGCAACGTGCCAGGGTCGTTTTGATGCTCAAAAGGCAGTACACCCGAAGCCTTGCAACTTGCCGAAGAAGTGACAGCCGGGACGTCCACCTAAGAGAGAAGAGGCCGCGGACGAGCCGTTGCCTACTAACACGTCACGGTTGCTCTACTTGAACTGGTTGGGGGATGGCCACCTTCCTCAGATTCACGGTGCCATGGTGGCCGCCGGGAATGCCTATGAAGCCGTCAAGCTGCTGGAAAGTTGCACCTTGAGCCCGGTGGATGGTGCGTGTACGATCAGTTTGCCCCTTCCACAATCCATGGCTGGTACGAGCTGAAGGGTGTTGTGTTGTTTGACAAACTTTCTCCCTTCTTGATCCGTGTTGTGAAAACCAAAGTTCAAGGCTCTAACGATAGGCGCACACATGGTTGCCATGGTCATTCGTCATTCTTTGACCGCCATCCTGAGTTTGAAGACTTCGTCATCTCCACGTAGTCAAAGAAGCGTGAAGCGGGAACGATCATCAACTCGGCAACGAACCCCAGCGTCCTCAACATGCTCACCCTTGACCTCTAACCGGAGGAGTCGTCGGCGAATGGAGGAAGCATGACGTCCCGTTGCTCATGGATCCATGGTTTTGTGTGATAGTACATGAAGTGGAGCTACTGGAGTGGGATTACAGTGGCACAAAAGCTCCCGTGCAATGGGGAGGAGGCCTTCCTTGCAATGCAAAAGCGAGTGGTGGCGTTGATGGTCATCCACAACATTGACCCAGCATTTGTGGTCAATGCCGACCAGACTGGCGTCACAATGGTGCCCACCGGTGCGTCTTTCACATGCCTAGGATCCTTGCTGTACACTTCATCCTCTTGCACCCGGATCTAACCACAACTCTTGTCCTTTCAGGCGACCAAACCTACGCGTCCATCGGTGCCAAGGAAGTGGGGACTGTGACACTTGACGTCAAGCGACAAGTAACCACTGTGGTCGTATCTAGCATGGCTGGAGCCATGTTGCCATTGCAATTGATCTACGTAGGAAAGACAAAGCGATGCCACCCGGACAGCGCGGACGTGTGACGAGCAACGAAGGACCACCACTTCTGATTGATCACACAAGCAACCATTTGGCTAACGCCAAGACGACCCGCGACTGGGTCACCCACGTCCTTAACACATGGTACAAACGATAGTGTGAGGGACAAAAAAAGATGGAGGGCAAATAGAAGCTTGTCTTGTTGGTGGACGCGTGGCGGCCACACACCACACTAGAGTTTAAAGAGTTTTTTAAGACACAATACTTCTACGTGAAACTGCTGTTCATCCCAACCGGCTATACGTCTATGGTACTTGCAGCTGATGTTGGCCTTTGGCGGCTTTTAAGGCAACCATTGAGGTTGCCTACAGTGAGTGGCACTCAAATGAACTCCAATCAGTCTCAATGCCGGGAACAACGAAAAAATTGACCCAGGATTAGTGAAGATGAGGAACCTAGGCATGACATGGGTGTTGCAGTCATGGCTTAGGCTCATGAGCAACCAGGACCTCATCTTTCATGCCTGGGATGCCTGTGGGTTTGGCTGTTGCACTGAAGCCGCCTTCCGCAAACAGGTAGCTTAGGAGGTTGTTGTGTAGGGCAGTGATCTGTCCAAGGGGAACGTAGAGCCAGATCCGGAGGACGTCATCACATGATGCTTTCTGTCATTGCGTGATGCCTCAGCCTGTGCTGGGATTTGCACTGTCTAACATCGATTTTTCCCAATGTGTACCACTTCCTCTGACTAACCATAAATGTGCCCCACGATGCCCCCTTAATGAAACCACACATGGTTTGTTTCTAATGATTTTGGGAACAGTAATAGGAAAAAAACACGGCCACTTTCAGGATTGTCAGGAGTGACTCGCCCATATGCAAAAGCGGTTTTTAGGGAACACATGGGCAAACAAAAACAAGTATTCAAGATGAATGTGGATGCCACTATGGTATTTGCTTGGCAGGATGAAAACCTGGCCAATGAAGCGTCGTTGCCAATATGAAGATTCAAACCAACATATGTTTTTTTACCAGTTGAACTCTTTGTCATCCTTTTGAGATAAGACAATTGATACACAGGTCTTGCTCAATCTACAGCACATTGATATCGGCCATTACGTCTAGTTGTTGGTGTGTGGCGTCTGCTGAATTTCTTTCTCCATGGTGGTACGTCATGTCGCATTCACATTTGGACTGGAGGAACTTGATTCATGGAGTTTGTCAATGGTTCAAACTTGACTGAGTTTCAGACATGTCAGGACACGCGGTACATTTTTGGCATTCCAGATAGCACCACCACGTGTTAAATGTGTGCAAAATCACCAATCTATCTTTCTCCCGGCCTAATTCTGCTATACCGATTGTTTGGGCCTTTGAATTCTATTCTACTTGTTTTTTCCACAAAATGACCACGATACCCACTTTACACGGATAATGCTTCTCGTACCCACTTCTTCCCGTAGCGCCTCAGATCATGCATGCCGTATCCACCTTTACATATAAACTCATCCTACACCGGTCGCGGAGGAATTGTTTTTGAAAAGTGGTATCATAGTTTTTTGTTATGTTATTGATTTTATTCATTATTTCTAAAAGAAATGGTTTGAACCCAAACTAAAGGTTGATCGGAGTCACTTGACATGGAGTTCAAGTTCGGACGTAACATAAATCTTCATAAAGGTACACTTCACCCCTACTTTCTTGGGCCGCCTGAGGAGGAGGTTTTACATCTAGACAACAGAGGTAAAGATGACATCATACTCATGTACAAACTATTAGAAAACTTCCTCTTTGTTGAGCACAAAAAACCATTGTCGTATGTCAACCTCGACAAATTCCAGAAGGAATCTAGCCATCGCATATCTTGCTCATGCAATAGATTGCCAGGTAGACGTTGCCAATTGTTGTCCACATCTAACGAGTTCCACCTGGTGGGTTTTTTTAGAACAAACAACGTGCTGTCAACATCGCTTTATCGACGCTGATGTGTCTACCCTTGGCGGTGTTCCGAGCCCAAGTGCATGGAAGGATTGACATTTTCCATCTCCTCCAAATGTGCTGTTTTCCGTTTTCATGGCTACTAGGGGTTGTCATCGTGGTAAGTCAGGCAACCGCCATGCGATGTGGACATTCCCACCGTTTGTAGGTGTCGTGACCGTTGAGCCATTTTTCATGTGTAGTTGTCATGTCCTTCCAATGTCGTCACTTTGTCGCAACGAGCCTCTGTCTTCGGGAGGACCCTCCTCCTCACACTAACGGGTGGATTTGCAAAGTGCAGATTGTGGATAGGATACATGGTACGACACTTGGGATACATTATCATATCCATTTTTGGCCAAGATGGCCGCCACTGTTTACGCCACTGGAGGCGACTACTCAAACAACGAGGACAAAAATCCTCCCAAGGTCTTGGTCTCTCATCACCAACGCGAGTCCTCCTTCCTCTTCACCGATTGGGATGAGCACGAGTACGACTGTCACGTCAGTGTTATGAAGCACATGACCCTGCACTCTCCTTGGTGCATTGAAGAGTGTACGATGCAAAATGGTGGTAGCCAATGCGTCCGTCCCTTTCGTGGTTACCGTGCAGGTGGGTTGAACCCACTACCCCAGGTAACTTTGAATTCGACAATTGAGTTGTTCCATGTTTTATTCAATGACTTTCTTGATACTTTGGAATAAATTAGGGGGCACTTTCGAATTCGACGAAAAAGTGGGAGTAGAATGTTGAATTCGACGATCCGGGTTACTTTGTTATTTATTTCGACAAGGAAGCGGGCCAGATGTATTCTTTATACTTCATGTCGAGCTGCGAGAGCGACGACCATTCAGCCGTTCGA
This sequence comes from Penium margaritaceum, assembly GCA_023375785.1. Classification (NCBI taxonomy): domain Eukaryota; kingdom Viridiplantae; phylum Streptophyta; class Zygnematophyceae; order Desmidiales; family Peniaceae; genus Penium; species Penium margaritaceum. Next base: position 22,943 of record SZWC01011202.1, on the reverse strand, counting down.
TAACTTGAACGGTTGAATGGTCGTCGCTCTTAGTTTTGGCGTTCGGTGAACGCCGAACGTGAGGCAGGGAGCACTTAGTGGCCTCGACAGGCACCAAAAGGCACATCGAAGTGCCTGAACATCGTCCGGCCCTGAATAAAAACCAACTGTTGCCTGCAGCATCAAAACAGATCGGACCATGTACCCAGTTACAACTGTGACAAAAATGTGGGGGTAGACCTTTTAAATCGACGAAAGCATTTTGGAATTAATTTAGTGGCACTTTTGAACTCGAAGAAAGTTCGTTTTTGACGAGTTTCAACTACCTAAAAGATAGTTAGTATCGAATTCAAGGTTCACTGGGGTAAATCAGTAGATATAGTGTTGCACCCGCCGAAGTTGGACCTCCTGCAATGTCGAAGTACAATTTCTTCTTGCCACCAAACCTTGCATTACTTGTCAATGTTCTGCACTCATATCTCTAACATTGTAATAACTTTCTTTTGTACAGGATTGTCAAGTGACAACACTCCACCGCCCCCGCTGAAGAAAACTGGCAAGGACCTGCAAGCTGCTCCTTCTCCACACGCTTGCAAGCATAAAGCAAGATGCATGGATTTCCCGGGTGGCCAAGCCTTCCATAACATCGATTCATGCCATCAAGCTGTCCAAGATTTTTCCGTTGGCTGCAACATGCTGCTGCCTTGGGTCCGTAGTGATCCAACCCGACTCGAGGTCCATTTCAATCAGTGGAAGATCGTGGGTTGTGCATGGTTGCTAAGGCGTGCTACCAGAGCAAGCACCGAAACATTACCGTAACGGAGTATTTTGTCAGCCACAAGTTCACTCCCAACACCAAAAGGGGGATCAGGCGCGTCGTACTGCATGGGTATTGTGCCACATCAAGAAGATGGTTGAGAAGAAGCCCTCAACCAACACCAAGTCACTGCAGCAATTTGTTGAGGCCCGCATTGGCGAGAGGGTAGAGTACTCAATTGTCTACCGAGAAAACAAGGCGGTGTAGGAGAAGTTGATGGGGGAGAAGATGCTCTCCTGGTCTCTCTTCCTAGCCTACATCATGTAGTTTTGTATTCTTGCTTAGTCGTTGTACTTTAGATTTGTGTTTTATTCCAAATTCTCCTTTGAAAAAAAGTTACTGCATATATGTTGTATGCTTTGCAGTTGAAGCGGGTAGACCCCTGGACCGTCACATATGCGGGGCATGACAAGAACAACCTGTTCTGATCAGGGCTTCATCACACCCCGGGCATGTCGGGGGGGTTAGAATCATGTGCGTCATCTCGTCACTATGGATGCCACGATTTTGAGAAATAGCTTCAAACAGTTCCTCGTCACTGCCTAGTAATGGGACGCCAAAAACCACTCTGTTCCCATGACGTGGGCTCTCTCTGGCCAGGAAGACAAAGACAAGTGGATGTGGTCCATCCAGCGACTGTCACAAGTGTACCCCACAATACAAGGGTGAGGCACTGTCATTATCTCTGACCATCATGGGGGCTCCTTGCAGGTATCGCCCGTGAGCTACCTGGTGTAATGCACACTTCTTGTGTACAACGCATCCGTGCGAATATGAAAACCAAGATGAGTGTTCTTCGCACATCTCTTCTGGATCTTGATGCATGTCTTTACTGCTAGAGTGTTCAAGCGTGCCCAGGAAAAGGTGTCATGGACATCCAAGTAGGTTACGAAGTACGTCTTTGGCGGGGGTGGAGAACCGAGAATCCCTTTGGACCACTGGAGCAGGGTGCACATTCCAGTGGAACGTAGTGGACACACAACGAGCAACGTGACACAGTCGTTGAACTCCTGTATCATGGACCTCCGTCATCTCTACCCCTTCCACTGCTTTGTACAGTTGTATGTGTAGATGTAGAAATTGTCTACAGAGATATGGAAGGATACCCATGAATGTGAAGCCACGCATTCCCTGCTCGTTGATGGTAAGATGAAGAACTACACAAAGGACACATGGGAGTATGACATCTTTGCCGCCGTATAACTTTTTGGGACCGTGACGAGGCCAACAGGCCTGTTCAAGCATGAGGTGGACTGCAATGCAAAGGAGTGCAGCTGCAATCAGTGGGCCAAGTATAGCTATCCATGCCAACACGCGGTCAGCATTCTCCTTGAGACAAGAGTGAACCCAAAGATGTACTTGGACATACACCTCATGAAGATGGCGTGGAAGTGAAACTATCGCAACCCTATGCCCGGCGTCAATCTACACGAGGTGTAATACGATGAGAAAGGGTGGGGACCACGATGCTAGAAGCAGGGAGCTAGGAGGCCAAATTCCAAGCACAAGGACCGCTATGAGCGTTGGAAGCGTGACCACATCTGCAGCCACAACAGACTGGCTGGACATGCGCCTAAGTGGTGCACAAATCCACCAGCCCTTTTACCAGGCAACGTTGCAGCAGCTCGTGCGAGGCAACTCGTGGCAAGATGAGGTGTATGTGGTGATGGTGGTCATAGGCGCCAAACAACAACAAGAGGACATGCACAGAGGCCAGTCTGTGTGACCAAATGTATTGCATGTGTCCACCGCTCATCACTTGCCCCATCCCAATTCTGCGTTACTTCACATTGTTAACCATTGCTTGCTTTGATTGTGTAATGTGTGCAGATGAGGCAGGTCCATGTTCTCACAAAGGCCGTGGTCAAGCAGCAACCAAGGATTAGAGTGCACCGGTAGAGGATAAATTCACACGTTGCCCAAAACACAAGTGGTGCCGATGGAGATTTTGTCCATTGTAAGATGGGCAATCTGAACCTAATGGACACAGAGAGAGAATACAACATGTTTAAAGTGGTCATGTGTACGTCCCCCTTTGGAGAAGTGTTTCATTATGCATATCAAGAGTTCAGTGAAGGGGCAGAGTGTCCTGAATCTGAGGTCAAATACTTGTGCACAGCTTACCCGTGTACATTCAACTATGGATTAGTACATTTGATCTAGCACCTTCGCTTTGCTAGACTGGATAAAAGTTGGCTTCCACATGCTTTCTTTGTTATGTGCAAATTGTGTAAGTTTTCTGCAACTTTGGACTTGAAGAAGTATACATTAATCATTAAAGTTTTGACAACAAAGTTGACATATCGCTGACATTGTCACGTTAAATGGGAGAATAGAGCAGCATGAAAGTTAAGTACATGACTTCATGCACTTCAGTCATGTGTTTCAAAGTACCTAGACTTGAACATGCACTTTGATGTACAACAGCTAACCTAAGGAAACACATGACAATAGTGCCTTGAAGGAAAGGTGTAGATGTCAAACTATGTATGTGTCAGTGTGTCAAGTTGTTCTTGCCATTCTAGATGCTTACACCATGACTGTGTGTACAGTGTATGACACACCTGGGATGAAACTGTTCAAATGGGTTGTTGTAGACGTGTCGTACATCATTTCTGGAAGATGTGCTACATAGATCCACTTCTTTGAAGGTAAGCACCCACTAGACATAGTGAACTCAACACACATCATTTGAGGAATACATTGTAAACGTAGCCAGGCTCGTGTGTCACATAAGGAAATGGGAGGTTGTGGACACTTCATAACTAACTTGATGAATAAGCAAAACAAATACCCACTTAATCGTACACTAAGGGATTGGAGGCTCTTATAGCAAGGGCTCCCAAGGATCAAGAGTGTTTGGAGAATGCTGAGTGGGCATGTGCCTGCCCAAGATAAAAACCATGGTTTCCAGCTCAGGACAGATATGTGTCCATGATGGCATCCCACTTCATGAAACCCAATTGTCAAAACATGCCTTTATGGTGGCCCACGCAGCGATGGCTTGATGCGGATGCATCATGGGAGATGTACTCAATCCTTTCTCTCTTCCCCACGCAGCTACTTGGTCCCATCGGCGAGGCCCATTTGGAACCTCATTCCTATTGCCCTCGGTAGCCATGCTCCTGAGTTGGACACGCAGTGGGTGTGACGTGGGAATAGATGTCGACGTCCACATTTCAAGTATCGCATGGGGTCCCACTTGCACAACCACAGACATTGCAAGCTATTTAGTTTGAAACAGTAAACCACATCTAAGCGATGTGTTTGACGTGGCTTTTAAGCATGTCTAAATGGCAATAGGTGGCGAGGCACGCCAAGCGCGGCATTCAATCAGGACACGACGAAGACAATGGCGTGCCACCACACTCTTGTACAATGGGTTGTGCGTAATCATGGGTGGATCTTACGTTGGATTTTGGTCACTTGATCATGTAAGCACGCATCAGTTCAACAATGGTTTTTGCGGTTTAAATCTCAAAACACGTTTTTAGCCAGGAATTTTACACGAGGTGCATGATGGTCGCTACAGGCAGACTATCGGCGCTCATCATTGGACAGTCCATGGCAAAACATGTGCACTGGACCAATGGATGACCATAATGACGATCTCTCCAGGTCAGAGTGGAAGCGCGTCAGTGTGTGATCTTTTGTTGATGTGATCTGCCACGCTGTCGCGTAGAGCGCCCAAGAATGGGGTCCTGTTTCAATGCTTTTGTGCTACTTTGGCGGGTTTGGAAAGTGGGTATACGGAGTATTATTATTCTCTCAATACTCGATTTTCCCACGGTGGACATCCAGAGTATCAGTTTTTAAAAGTGGCCCTCAGATGTGTTTTATGCATTTGGTGGAAGTTATATTCATGATTCGGCAAAAGTGGCCCTCGCACTATTCTTTTGTGAGTGTTTGGTAGGCTGTTGATTAGTTGTGAGAACAGTGGGAATGAGGCAAAAGTACCCTATTTCTCCTACGCTGAGAATTTTTGGGATATTTACTAAACTAAATCTTACATTTGCCTATGTTTTATAAGTAAAGTTGACTGGTACAAAGTGTGTTGAATCTACTGGTGAAACACAATAAAATGACCTGTAAACAGTGAATCGCGTCGAGCCAACAATTCTGCACAAAACAGTTTGTAACCATTACACTTGCACAACCTCGAGGTGCACTACCGCAAACCAGCATGTGTTTTCTCATTTAGTTAAAATTAACCCCAAGTATTTAGTCTTAGATTGATTAGTCATGGATTGGTGGGGACCATCGCAATGATACGGGCCTTCACCAGTGAGGGGGGGGGGGGGGGCTGGAGGGAGCAACAATCTTTTCGTGAGGTTTGAATTCAATCTCAAGGCTTTTTTGGTCACAACAGAACGAACAAAAGGTGACGAGTTGGTGAAAAGAAAATGCAACTCATCTCCTCTCCTCAGTCTGGCTCATCCAAAAGAGCTATTATTGTTGGAGGAAGGTCCTTCATCACCATTGGTAGCGGAGTGTTGTTCTAGAATTACAGACGAAAACCGGGCAGCAGTGGTTTCTACAAAGAGATGCAACAGCTTTCATTGCAACTGTTTTACAAAGTGGATCTGATCACTTTTGGGCCGAGTTTTCGATGCAATTACGTGATGATGTCATCAACATCATTGATCATTGTCAAGATCGTGAAGCCACAACAACTACACGCACGCTGCACATTTGAAGTAGTGGTATAACAGCAAAGTCATGGGAGCCATTTTTGGATGTTCCTGAGAAGTAGCGCATTTTGTTGCACAGTCGGGACTGAAATAGGTCACTCAAGATTTTTTAACTGAAGCAGACCCTTTTTTGTCTCAAGGCAGTGCAAAACGTTACTCGAAGGGGAAGCCAGCTTATTTGGAAAAAATACAAATTAAGGAGGAGGTGTCGCTGTGTAATGGACTCGAACCCCCTGCTCCTGCACTTAGGTCGTCGTCGGAGTTCGAAGAATGGCGTTCTCAGTCCGCGTTAGGGGTTTAACCCCTTCGCAAGACTAAGGGGCAATCGTCATCAATGACCCAGAGCACAAAGACTCGAACATTTCAAGTCTCAAGAGGCCCATTTCAGTTTTTAGGCTTACTCCTGGTTCTGGGAAACGAACCGTGGGTTTTTACCTCGAACTAGTGCGTTTGCATGAGTTATTCTGTTATTTTGTTTTCAAAGTTCTTCACAAACGAACTTCGATATACGTTTTTGACGTTTTGGCACATAATCATCGCGCGCGAGGCACGTTGTCGATTTCACGCCAGGACTCTCGCATCTCTCTCGTCTCTCGTCCCTCGTCCCCCTCCCTTGTCCTCGCTCGCTCGCTTGCAAGGATGGTGGGCGGGGGCGAGGGCACGAGGTCACGAGGCCACGCCCTCGAGGCCCTCATGGCCCCTCAGCCACCGATTGGGTTGAGGCCGTGATCGGCGGCTGGCGGCTGGCCGGCTGGTGGCCGGCTGGTCACTTGGTCAGCCGCCGACCGTCCAGCTGGCCGGCAACGAGATGGCCGGCAACCAGCAAAGTGCTAGCCGCCAGCCAGCCCTCGTTGATGCGAGGGGTGGTGCGCAACCACTTCTCGCTTCAGCGAGGAGGGAGGGCCAAACCGGCCCTCCCACTACACGCTCGCTCTCATGAGCACAACAAGAACATTCACAAATGATACAAAAGAAAAAGGAGATCACTCACCCGCGTGAGCAAAACAGGTCCTTGGAGCACCAGCCTGGTTTGCTCCAAAGCGATGGGAGAGGTCCGCAAAGGACCTCGTACCAGCTCGTCGCGATGGTGAGTTGGGCCAGCAAGCCCTATCGTGACGACACGCATAAACGCGGCAAAGTTCTGCCGTGGTAACATGCTCGACCGCGGCAAGCCCACTGCCACGATGAGAGGGCCGTCGTGAAGCCCTCAACTGGTGGCGGAGAGCAATGGAGGAAACCTCACTGCCTGCACGGTAGGAAAGCCTGCACAAACAGGTTTGAGAAGCCGTCCAGCAAAAAAGGATAAAACTTTCTTGCGACGAGTTTGCATAGCTTTCTTCCTCGCCACGAGGAGCTGGCAAGAAAATCCCAGCCAACCGGGAAGAAAAAGAATTCTGGTTGACGAGGAGTGAGGTCCGATATTGCAAGGGGAAACCGGAGAGACGGCCAAGGACACACCTAGCACGCAATGCTATGGCCAAGAACTGCGGCAACAAGGTGGGATGACATGGATTTGGCTGTCCCAGCCAGGATCGGCACCAGTGGGAGTGGCAACTGCCAAGGCCCAAAGCAACGCGACGGAACAGCCAGGACTGGTGTCCGTGAGTGGCATGAACTTCCAGGCAGCAGGGAGGTACCTAAAACAACCAAGATTTGGTTGTGGAGGGCTGGACGGGCAGGAGACATGTCTCAATCATGGCGCAAGCCTACAACTAGAATGACTCAAAGTTGGAGAATGTGGAGAAGCAGAACGGAGTACTTCAAAGGCAACAACCTACCATGACGGGGGGCACTCACTGATGTTGCGGTGTGAGTGGAGATGGAAGCCTTTTGTACTCTCCTATGGGAGTGCTTGCGACAGCAGTCCCGGCAGCGGTCATAGCAGGTGGTCCCAAAGGCGGTCTTGATAGGTAGTCGCTACCGCATATGGACAATCCTAATAGCCCTTTTGGCCTTGCTCTCATGTACCACTGATGGTGGTGCATGAGAGCACGGCGAAAAAAGTTGGGAGGGGTTGCTTTAACCATAAGCAACTGCAAGAAGATGGAGTGGGAAGGTGACCCCAACCTCACTCAAAACAATTGTGGAGCCATCTAAGAGCTCCACAACCAGAAAAGGGCCTCCAAGAGCCCTAGAGGAGCCAAAATCGAGCCAGTTTAAAATGATGACCAATTTTTTTGGGTCACAAAGCCATGAGTATTTTTTCAGAGAGGCTTCTACACAATATTGTAGTCATAACTCTCCTGAGGTCTCATCATTTGTCAAATTTTCTCCTCGGACAAGGACAAAAATCATCTGCTTCATCACAGCAGGTATCAAGGGGGGAGTGTTGGAGTGAGAGATAACTGTGCCGATCTTTTGAGGGGGAGTGTTGCATCGGCATGTCACAGTTACATATCTACTTGGAGGCTCCAGGAATGCTTTACGCATACATCTGTGAACCCACTGGATCTGGCTTGGCATTGAATCTCCTCCTTTAGTGGACCAGATTTTCTAAAAGAAATCCCTGAGAGGGTGTAAAAGGAGGTTTGTATGGAAGCATGCGCATGAGGACTACGCATGTCTCCTAGAGATCAAACTTGTGCAATATTGCACAGCATGATAGTCAAATGGGACCACACCTAACACAACTGGATGCACGGAGCTGTGCGAGGGCGACAAGTGGGGACCACCCTACACTGGCAAGCCTGAGGCATGACTCAGCATGTCTCTCTCCTTTCCATGTGGACAACCTATGTGGAGATATCTGGTACAAATTTCACACTGAAAGTAATCCACAACCCACATGTGATCATGTGGTAGCATCATGAAGCAACAACAAAGCCTTTGGCAGAAGCAGCATGCAGAGAAGTTGTGCCGTGGAACCTGATGGCGCTTTCTTTGGAAGGAAGCTTTCCCATGACTCTAGTTAAATCCAGTGGAAAACCAAGGTGGAGAGGAAGCTTTCATGGAGAGAAATCTTCCCTAAGGAGGAAGCTTCCTCAAGCCACGATTCCAAAAATCAGCAGTTCACATTTGTCTAAGAGAACCGTTTATATGCAAGCATTCTAGATACTGTGATCAACAGCTCTCATTGATCCATGAGATGCCATAGGATTAAAGGATTCAAGGCACGGTGATGGCTTGCACATGAAAAGCTATGTAGTCAGCTGTGGTGCAAGGACCACGGTTATTAGGAAAACTCAACGTGCAGAAAAGGAAGCTTCTCCAATCACCTCCAAGGTAGTCAACTTGCCAGGGCTGCAAGTGTAAGAGGCGATGGCCCTGGCATACTCAATCATCTTCAGTGGCTTGTATATCCAGTCAATGATGTACACCATATCTCAAGTCCGTGTGCAAGGCTCCATGCCTTTGCATCGGAGCACCTTTGACCAAGGTGCTGCTAGAGATCCCTCAAAGACACCTTTGATGTCTCCTCCATTGCTACTTCCCATAACCGTCATTGTGTTGTGGGTCACTTCAAAAAAGGGAAGGTGTTTGTCTGTAAACCTCCAAACTCGTCAGTCACATCCATACTCTATGTCCTACAACGTTTTGGGACCACATGGTTTGAAGGGTGCCAACCAGATTTGCGACTCGGTAGAATGCAGCGAGCTTCTCTCTTTAATCACTTTTTTTTTGCATGAGAAAATTAAAACACCCCTCCATTTGTGTTTTGAGATGTTTGAGCAGATTTTCTTTAACATCCTTGAGTGCCTTCAATCACGGAGTGATTCCTCATTGCTCCTTGCTTGTTATCTTGTGCCTCCATCCATTGCTTTAGTTTTTGGTCAAATAAGGAGGCATGGAGTTCGTCGAGCATAACAGTTCCATCATCGTATTAGTCATCGGGATCGTTCGTGATTGGCCATTTTTGGAGAATCCTATTGTTTCCATGGCAGCTATCGCTTGCACTGCTCAGATAAGATTATTGAAACCTCGGCGTTCTCCCTCCATTACCAAAGCCTTTGTCGAGCTACCAATGCTTGTTGTCAAGTATGCTTGCTCCTTTCACCTGTGTTTTCAAGAGGTTAACATTCTTCTAGACTTGTGTGATGCCTTTGCATATGAGTGAACTTGTAGTACCATTTCTCCTTTTTCCCAAATGTTATGCTGGGTGGAATGTAGAGGGTGAACTGGTAGAAGTTGAAAAGAAATGTATTCTTTGAGATGTTAATACAATCAAGACATATCTGATTAGCACTAAATGCACTTAGAACTGTCAAATGCATGTATACACACGGAGGAAAAAAAGGTGTAAAGCTACACACAGTGTGTAACGGATTCGACGGAATCCTTGGCCGACTAGGCAAAACCGCGGTTTTGGCCTAATCGGCCAAGGATTCCGTCGAATCCGTTACATTGGTATCAGAGCTCCAAGGCTTAAATCCCACGTCGGGATTACCGGAGATGCCGAGGCGGCTCTCACTCCTAGCGGGGGGGTAGTGTAGCGTGGCAGTGCCACGCCGACCGGTCGAAGGAGCCACATGGCTTGAGCGGGGTCACCTGGGACTGTGGGCGGTTGGACGGGATGGCTTGAGGGTCAGAGGCCCTCAAGCACCACGGTTTTGGCGTAGTCAGCCAAGGATTCCGTCGAATCCGTTACACAGTGTGTGCACATGTTAAAAAATGAAATGAGCGCATGTAATCCATGATGCAACTTATATCTTGCGTACACAAGTAGAGTATGATGAGGATGTTGAGAGTCATGGTGTAAAAATGATTTTCAATTATTTCTTACACAAGTGCGTGCAATGCATAATGAGAATTACTCTGTTTGTGGGATTTTAAAAAATGGGATTATGATGTCTTCCATGAAAAACATAGTTTTTGTCCTTTTTATATAGAATGATGTCAACTGACAATCTTGATGACACAGTTGAATCACTTGTCTATCACAACCAATTTAATCATTGCGCAGGTGTTTGTGACGTATTCCATTTGGGTTTGAATATCTCCCCTTTACTTGTACAACGCATTTGTGTCATTATTCCTTGTTGGAAACTAGATTGATTCATCCCAAAAACCATTATGAAAATCATCTCTAGTTTTCGTAGAGAACTCACAAACTTTGGGTCCAGCGTGACACTAGATGGATTCATTGAATGCAAGCTCATTTAGATGATGCGTTTGATGAATCCTACTAAAGTCGTATTGGGTTGAGCAAGGTTTGAGATGAATCTATTTTGATATCGGCGGTCTCTCTACATCCATGTCAAGATGGATCAAAACATACCTCCATGTGTAGATCATTTTGCCCTCGACCAGGTCATCATAGAGTGACTCGAGGTGCAGCATGAATGGTCTTTACCACCATCCAAAAAACTTTTTACATCGTGCATCTATCAAGTGAGATGGGCCACTACATGCATCCACTCTAGAATTCCTCTGTCTGTTATTCATTGGTTAAACCTCTCGTTAGCTTCTAGTCCATTGGAGGAATAATTATCGCATTTTAGAGTAGAAAATTGGAAATGAAGTGGATTACAACAATGTTTGTAGAGTAACCTCGCAATGTTTATCCATACTTGGGATCTCAGGCGCTTGAAGAAAGTGGCACGTGCCATGTCCCCTAGTGAGTGGTTTCTTGGAAAGAAATCTATGAGAAATTAGCGGTCTTAAGATGTTTATGTATTAAGCTGAGTGAAATTTGTTAGAGGCTAGACATCACATGAATGTGCAATTATCTTTGTGAACCTTTAGAGATGTCCACTATGGGTATTCCTTTATACACTCTCTTGTTACACTTTTGACATGTTAGGTAGAGAATAGAACGACAATGGACATTGTGTTCTGTATGTTTTTATACATTTTACAATTTCCACCAGATATGCATTAACTTGTACACCCACATACATCATTGGATGGAGGAGGGAATGAAATGGTGTTAACTGAATATGAAATGAGAAAAACGCATAAAGTGACCCTCCAAACACGATTTCCCATTATGCACTCTGTAGAAGATGGGATCATACACTAGGCACGATTTTTTCCATGAACTAGTTTTCTCAGTTATGTATAGTGGATAAAAATACCTAAATGTCCATTCTTTGTATTTCAATACCTATGTTTTATCGTCCAATAACAACGTTTATATTTCAAGTACATCATGAAGCAGTGCTATGTGAAAACCCATATTCTTTTTGTATTTAATCTTCCAAGATCCTTCACATGCACAATGGTGTAACACACACATCACCCATCGAAGAGTATGCAAAACACGACTTGTAATACCTCGTAAGCTTGAGGGTTTTTTTATTAGTGGATTCGTGAATTGTGACAACTTAGTTTTCCTTCTCCGCCCTACCATCCGGTTTGACGTATTTTTTCTTGGAGAGATGCATGTACGATGTCTACTTATGCTCTCGGTAGCAAGCAACTCAATCACCTCCATGATCTACATTATTTTTCTACATTAATTGATTTAGAGACTGTCAAGACACTTCAAGATCAAGAGTTTATTTGCAAGGTTGATTGGTGGGTGAATGGAGGAAACATTTATCCCAATTCCCAAATCATTCATGTGCCTCAGATGGTACACAAAGAGTGTAAACACCCTCTTGTTGTACTGGTCAATCTCCTCCTTTTCCTCCGCCATTGTAACATTTTTTAGTTTTCTTTTTTTCGTTGGCAGGCTTGACAAGCTCCTTGACATTAAGGATAAATCATGCTGCCACCTCCACAAGATAAAGCATGTACCACCAAATTTTGGAATAGGGAGACTGTTGGTTTCCCTACTTCTTGCCATGTCTTGTTGATGGAAATGTGAGATAGCCTGAATTCTGACCCCTTTGAGGCATGGGCATACAACCTTTTTTTGACCTTGGGGTGGATGCGCACTCTTGAGGACCCCTCATTATGACTGGTTCATACAATTGTCGTACTCCTGGCTAAATTCAGAAACTTTTTTGGGAGGTAAATCATTCTTGGCCCATTATGGGCTGGTCCAGTGGGGGCCCCACTGTGAATTTCCCTCCTACCACAACTATCTTCCATCACCCATATCGACGGGTGAGCACCGTTGTCGCATCGAAGCCACGCTAATGATGCACGGTGAGCACCATGCACACTTCAATTTCTGGGCGGCTAAACTCGGCAAAGGCCGGATGTGAACTTATCATATCTAACCAATCACCTCACCCCTGGAACTGTAGATTAACAAGTGTATTGGGAAGTGAACACATCAGTGAATATGGTGTTTAAAAGGAAAACAAATACTTCGTACACATGATCTATTATGATTAACACCTTCTACAATGAATGTCTATCTGGGCTCTAGTTGCATGAGTAGATGTTGATGACTTCTGAAAAATGCTCGCATACAAGAATACACTTTCTGATACAACATTGGCCGAGTGTGTGAATTAAGGGTGATAAACCATAACTCGCACTTATCTGGCTATTTTCGACGGCACCCACCCAGTTTATGGACCGGTCCCAAGGGATCCACAATTGAATTCTGGACCGGTCCCGAATTTGTTCATGCTTATCTTCTTTCCAAATTGGCCCCGAGTTGGGTAAGTGACCTTGTGTAAATCACAACAACGTGAAAACAAAAACATTGAGGATGGGAAAGCAATAGGCTGAGGCTACGACAATAGTTGAACGTTTTCTTTCACGAGGGCCAAATGTTCCTTCTACCCTTTTTGTTGGGGGGCGAGTGACGTCCTATCTTTTTGCTGAAAAATCAACATATATGCCTGGTTGTTCAAAACAAAAATGATACTTGAACTCAATTTTCCTTGCTTGATCAGTGATACACATCACCAAACAGGCATGGCAAATGTGGGAATGGAACGTCCCTCGATCGTGCCTCCCGCAGCTGAGGGGTATCCATTGGAGAGGATGAGGGGGGACACACTGGAAATGATGTCAGAAGCTTTGATGTATCATGCATCCCAAGTACGGTGGTCCGCTGTAGCCCTTCCGACTGAATACTGCAAGGTGACAGGGGAGAGAGAGACGCATTGGGAACGGGATGGGCATGCTAAAAATGGCGACTAGCGTCTCTCCGCTGTCATTTCTAGAGGGAAAACGACAAAACGACTACGGACAGTTTTTGGAAGTTTATTTCGTTACAACTATGATTCACCGCACGGTGACCTCAAAGTTTTAACTCCGATAAACCTTGTGTTTTTTTTTCTGCAAACTGCCTTGCCTTTTGAAAATTGACCTCAGGATTTTCAGGTAGCTTTCACCGCGTTGTACAATGAGTCGGCATAACCACCCAGAATAGTATTGACGTTTTGATATTGTTTACTTCACTTCTCCAAAGCATTGGTCATTTACTAGGCGCGCTCCAACCATCTTCAAAATCCGTGACTCGTCCGTGGGGTTTCTTGAAGCAACCACTCACGACGTGGCTTCACACGTGTCGTTGGACTCGAGGGCCGAAGACTCCACGAATGCCTCATTGTTGTGCTTGTATACATGAGCTTATAATTTCTAACACTTGTCTCTAAAATCACTAAAAACCTAATGAATAACGACTCAAGCATCCCATTTTTCCACATACTATTGTGTTCCACAACTTCTACATGTGTAGCATCTTCATTCCTCTCTGCGAAACACTTCCCGTGACAGCGTCGTGTTGCTAGAGGGATATATGGCAACTTCACCCGAACACAGAAACCTCATAGCTAGCTTTTGTGTGCGTCCATAACCCAGGAGTTCATAAACATCGCAGCAAAAATGATGAAATAGCCAATGTACTTGGCAAGTAAGGATGGTAAACCAGCAAAGACTTCAGCGATGAAAGACAACCAATTCTGTTCACAGAACTCTCGAAGTAACCTGCTTAGTAACCGCAGCATACAAGCCAGGCTACATCACACATGGCACTGAGACATCGCCTTCGGTGACCGGCACGAACACGGACTCATTGGGATCGGGAAGTTCCTTGCTACCACCGTTGAGGGCGACATGTTGGATCGACATTAGGGGCCACGCAACCATGGCAAGCTTGGCAACTATGACATATCAAATGCCAGCTTTGCTGCGTCATACCCACTCGTCTCAGGGTTGTATCATTGAGCAAAATGGTATAGATAATGCTACTAGAATAGTGCCAGGACGTCAGTCAAAGAGTGGTTTTTGACGAGGAAACAACATAACAAAACATGTTGAAGTTGTTTTAGTCGAAGAGTGGAAGAAAACATCGGCTGTTGCAAAACAACCTGTCTTCTTGTAACATTTGTAAGGGCAAACCAAAATATTGGGACTTGCATCAACTTCAATCTACGCTGAGTAAAGCATGGTCAGAAATCTCGGTTCACTGTGATAACTTGTAACGGGCCTTCTTGTCTTGGCTGAGGAGTTTGATGCAGCATATGCTGTGGTTGACTACCTTTTCATGGTTGTATGCTTTGTCTGGACTACAACTGCCCTCATTGCAAAGGCCGATGTTCCTCGAGCACGTCGTCCAACTCCAAGAAGTTCCTGCATCCATCACTACTAAGAAAGAGGGAGGTGAAACAGTCAGTTATCTCCTAAACCGATGTCTTGTTATGATAGTTGGCTCCAATTATTGGTGGACTCCCATCGTCAAGTGGACACGAACACCGAGGAGGCAAATCACACACTAAATAAACTGCTTCACACCTTGAGCAATTCACAGGCACTAACTCTGCAATGTTCATGGACATGAAAAAAGTGTTCATCAGAATGGGTTGTGGCAGGCTACCCGCAACTCTGGTCGCAACGGAAACTTGTGGCAAAACTATTGTTGTGAACAGTTAGATATGAGAATCTGGCAATATCGTTGATTAGACATGTCAATTTTTTGGAATTGCACGTTTGGGGATGGAAGGGCGACTGATACTTGCAAGGGAACTGTCAGATTAAAAGCTATTGATTCGTTTGAACTCAATGGCGCGAATATCGTTTCATGAGGAGAGGATTTTGAGAAGCTTCATTTCAAGTTGTTGGACAAAGCTGCTCAACTAGCAATGAATGGAGCAGCTGAATGTCATGGAGAAAATGGGGACACTTATTGGCAATTGGTTTTCCTTCTAACGAGCACGTCCATCCACCATTTTTTCAACGTTTGCGCGCTGAAGGAAACTCAAGAAATTGGTAGGAAGATTATGGAAGGAGAGATGACTCTGCCATTACGTATCCACATGGACAAGGATGTAGAGCACGTGATCAAATATGTCCTTTGACATGTTACGCTCATAGAAGTGATGATCTTCTCGTGGAACTATGAGAATACCACACAAAGGGCTATACGACAATGTGGATGGCGTTTTTCTTACTTATTTTCAACCATTTATGTTGGCAGTTGCCATCGTTATGAACACGCTAGGCTGTTTTGGCTCACAAGGGGGACATCGATGCATCCCTGGCACATAAGAGTTTCGTAGTCTTCGCTTACGGGGTGCTCTAAATTTACATATGTAGCCACTATTCACTAACTTCATGCAGAGGGAATTTTGGCCAAATGCCGTGATTTTTGGTGGTATGCTTCGAGAAGTTTATGACAACCTAGACCACCTTTCGAAGTGGTGAAAGGTTCGAGGCGAATCCCATTAGAGTTATGAATATGTTCTACCGGCCTTTAGACGAAGCCGGACCTATAGGAAGACGTGCTTCAGAAACTATCGAAATCCCCTCACTACCCAAGGAGTTTTTTAGAAGAGAATGAAAAACATGGTTCGTTGCAAAAGACTTTAGACACACCTCGTTTGCGTCTTGGTAGTTGCACACATGCGCTTAATTTCTTTGGATTTTTTCAGCAGGGAAAACTCATTGAAAATCTAAATCTTGATTATCCTGATTATCATTCGAAAGAAAAGGTTAATTCTTTACCGATTATTTTCCACATGTCATGCTTGTACCCAACCCTGTATAGTAGCTGACAGTCACCTGTGGAGATTTAGTTGTCAAATTGGCTCGGTTAATTCTTGGGAATGTAGCTAATCCATTCTTCCAATTCTATTGAATCCATACTAGAATTGTTTATGATCCTATCTTGTGTAGGTTATAGAGATAATGTGACTACCAAAACATCCACCTTGTATAAAATCCCACCCCTGATAGTGAAGATCAACCATTTAACACTTGATTTAAAATTTCAAATTGGGGGCCATCCAGACAACCAGAAAATCCAGGTGATTGATCCCATCAATTCCCTGGCCTGTCTGGTTGTCTAGACGGCCCCCCGTGTACAACTTGATAAGACCAAGGGACCCAAAAGAAGATCTGTAGGTACTGATCAGCACCGCATAGTGTCCAGTCTCCCGAGTACTGGGCTCGGTCGCCGTGCAATTATCGCTCCAATGATCCAAATGCGGACTGACCGAGTAAACGGCACCACCCTATGCTATCCTCGTCCGTCAGTCTTCTGTCGGACGCTGTCGACGCAGACGAGCCGCAAGGCTCCTCGGGGATGCCATCACATGTGAGTTTGGGTTGGTGGGGCGAGGGAAGGGGGGGGGTGAGGAAGCTCGAGCACGACGGCCGGATGACCCTCGCTGTCGACGCAGACGCAGCCGCTCCTCTGCGAGCGAGGGTGCTGCAACTGCATCTCTCGCCGCTTGCCGCCTCCGCCGCTGTGAGCGGTGTGTGTGGGGTGCGGTGTCGCCTGCGCCTGCGGACGGAGAGGGTGTGGAGCTCTGACGTTCTCGTGGATTATGGCGGTTGCGGTGGCGATGGAGATGGAGATGGATGTCCGATTGCGAACAGCATCAGCACCAGCCGATGGTGCCCCTTCCGAGTGCGCGCCGCATGTTTTCCACAGCGCGCCGGTGGCCTTTCCTGTAAGAGCACGGCGATGCACGAAGGCGCAATGCCCAATAATGGAGCAGGGTGCAGCAGCTGGACGGGAGAGGGGCATGCGGGGGGAAAGAAGGTACGATGTGGAGGGCAAATCGGGCCTTTCCCGAGGGGACGCCAGTTCTCTCCCGAGGTCGGCGGAGTGTCTGCCGGATTCCCCGGCACGCGTCACCTAGGTGACGCCAGCCCGGTCAAGCGGGTCCCCGTTCTCAGTCCCTGCCCTCCCTGCCTGAAGGGGGGCTCCAATCCACTCCAGTCCACTCCACTCCAATCGACTCCTCTCAACTCTACTGCAGTGCAAGCCTCATTTCCGTTTCGAACTCCCAGCAAGGTTGACCGAGGAAGTCTTTTTGAGTGAAGCGACGCGCAGGGCAGGTGCAGCAACAGC
>SZWC01011201.1:77464-87769 GCA_023375785.1 Penium margaritaceum | reverse complement strand
AAATGGGTTTGGCCTTCAAACGCAACGACAGAGGACAGAGGACACATTTGGAGGTGGGTTAGAGGTGTCGGCATCTTCTAGTGCGGCAAGGGGAGCAAGTACAGAAACGGGGTGGGGAGAGAGATGTTGCAAAAAACTTGTTTCAGAGGTGGGCGTATGCATTTTGGCCTGAGCCTTCATCAGCGCCTGTGGTCCTAAACAAGAGCGGCAGGTCCATGATATAGGACTGGCATGCAACATCAAGGTAAGGAGGTAGGTGGGACTCGTCACATCGGAGGTGCAACTCGTCACATCCGAGGTGCGACTCGGCACATCCGAGGTGCAACTCGTCACATCCGAGGTGCAACTCGTCACATCCGAGGTGCAACTCGGCACATCCGAGGTGCAACTCGTCACATCCGAGGTGCGAATCGTCACATCGGAGGTGCAACTCGGCACATCCGAGGTGCGACTCGTCACATCCGAGGTGCGACTCGTCACATCCGAGGTGCAACTCGGCACATCGGAGGTGCAACTCGGCACATCCGAGGTGCGACTCGTCACATCCGAGGTGCGACTCGTCACATCCGAGGTGCAACTCGGCACATCCGAGGTGCGCGCTCAAGCAAAGTGCACTTCCATCTATTCTGCGTGCGCTTCGTCATGTGCAGATTTGCAGGAATCACGGACGAGTGTTCTGAGGTCCCCCTTGGGGGAATTTTCAGTCCGGCTCCGGGTTGGAACCCGGACCTTTGATCCTGGAATTAACCAGGACATTCCTCAGTTTAGGAGGTAGAGTCCAAGCTAGGATGACCCGAGACGGGAACACAGTGTTTAAATTTTTAAGACGATTTGCAAATAGTCTTAAAAACAACCCCAAGTGTAAGCCCTCTGAACGTGGGTTCAGCCCGGTCTTGAACATGAGGGGCCTGTCATCCCTGGGTTGTTGTCTTGGACATTGTTGTTGGCGGCGGATCGCAGCCAGTTTCTCCTGTCGTTGATGATGTTGGACTGAGTTGAAGAGGGGGAGGAGGAAGTTCTGTGGATAACCACGGGCTCTCAGTCGAGTGAAGAAGAGTTTCTTCATTTCGATGAAGTCTAGTGCAGAAGTTGTCCGCAGAAGATACCGCCGTAGTTCAGTCGAGAGATGAAGGAGCGTAGGCAGCTCCGAGTGTGGTAGCTCCTGTAGGGGATGTAGAGATATGTGTTCATCGGCTTTTGAGAAGTCCTGATGTCCAGAATCTGCCGTTGTTTGAAGCTGTCCCCTTTGAAAATCTGAAGATCAAGGAAGTCAATCTTTTGTTCGGAGATGACCCACTTGACGTTGATGTCCTCATCAAGTCTGTTGAAGGTGGAGAGGAAAGAAGTGAGCTGTTCAACCGGCCCATTCCAAAGCAAGAGAGACCGTCATCGATGCATCTCTTGTGGAGGATGGGCTGCAAGTCTGAAAGCCGTTGCATCTCGCGGTCGACGTAACTCATAAAGAGGTTTGCAAAGGCAGGTGCGGTGGGGGTGCCCATCGCTGTTCCTTTGACCTGCCTGTAGGTGCAGACGAGGAACTCCACAAAACAATTGTACATCACCCAGGCAAACAGTTGGATTACAAGACTAGCCTTGGGGTGTCGTGCTTGCACAAGGAGTTCTTTGATGTATGAGAGAGCTCGCCGGATGGGGATGCTAGGGTAGAGTGAGACGATGTCGTAGGTTGCAAGGAGGGTGTGTGTGGTGGAAGGTGGAAGGATCAGCTCGTCCAGTTCAAGCAGCAAAGAGATGCTGTCTTTGAGGTAGGTCGGCTGCTTGTGGTTTCTCACCACTTCTTGCAGTTTGGTGTCCAGCCAGCATGAGACATTGGTGGTGGTAACCCATGCATAGGAGGCAGCAATGGGTCTACCCACGGGTGTGTCATTTTGTGGTGCCCCTTGACCACTGCTGTACTTGGGCCAAGTGTAGGCATGCACTACTCCTATGGAGTAAGTCCCCTACGTCTAGTCCTGATAGTCTAGCCGGTAGACACTAAGTGCGACATGCCTGTTAAGCGCAATGGTTAGCGCTCCAGAGTTAGAGTCGTGAGGTCACGGCTTTAACCCCTGGCAGGGGCAATTTTCTTTGTGACCCAAAGAATGAGAGGAAGCTTCTAGGATGTTTCCAGTGGAAGATGCCACTTGGCGGTCACAGGACGCATGACGTGGCGGACTGGTGAGGTGGCCCAGGACTGCCCTGGAAGTGGCCCTTCAAGGAGCCACTGCGCGCACATTTCCAGAGCCGGCTATAGGACTATAAGTACATGTCACTTGCATGTGATTTCTCATCCACTTCTTACCCTTGAGACTTGTGCTGAAAACTAAGGCATAAGTTGGCCAACCAAGGGCAGATATAAAAGACTTGGGACAAGCAAAAAGGGGGAGCTGAGAGGCCACGGAAGGGACAAGCTTTGTGAGCTGAACAGTGTGGAAACACGATCCTGAGGGGGATATCTTCTCATAGCTGAAATGCTATGAGCGGTCGGCGGATGTCACTGTACTCCGTTTTTTAGACCGTTTGCCTCAGGCGGGTTGACAAAGGGTTATGGGCCCACACTGATCAGTGACCATTGCAAACCCTCCGCTCACATAAGTGGCAGGTTCATCGGCATCCAAGACTCGCGGCNAAGCTCTGCCCTTGTGGGTACGACCTCGTGTCTGTGGGAGCACTTCCTCCACCATAGCTAGGGGCCATCGGCTGGAGGGGTAAGCAACGGGTCTGCACCTTCCAAGTCGATAGCAGACAACAGCCTACATCAGCCTACATTGGCCTCAACGAAACAGAGAAGCAGAGTAGCAGAGTACCAGGATGACGACGCCACCTACGACGCTCAGTCTTGAGCAGATCAATGGTGGCATGACAAAGTTCACAGGGAAAGGTTCACAATTTCCCTTGTGGAAATGGCAGTTTGAGATTGTCATGAGAGTGCGCGGCTACTTGAAGATGTTCCTTGGAGAAGAGGTTGAACCACCAAAAGATGACCCTGGGTATGAAGCATGGAGCGCCAAAAACGAGCTGGCCCTAAGATCGTCAAAGATGACGAGGTCATCTTTGACGATCACAGCCTCCTCCTGTGATCGTCAAGAACAAGGACATCAAGATCTCCTATGCCAAAGATGACCTCGTCGCAGAAGTCCCAAGAGTCGACGGGCTCTACGTGCTGCACACCAAGCCTGTAGAGAGTTCAGATGAGGGACATGCGGGTGCCGCCGAGACGGTGGTGCAAACACCTGAGATTGCACGAGAGGCAGCCACTGCGGTTGTCACCTCCACCAACAACACAGATGCTGAGCTGTGGCACAGGCGCTTTGGGCACGTAGCCGACAGCACGCTACAGGTGATGCAACAACAGCAGGTGGTTCGTGGGATGGAGGGCTGCAATGCAAAGGACGAGGCTGGGTGTAAGAAGCTGTGTGAGACATGCCTGCAAGGCAAGGCAAAGAGGAAGCGCTTCGAGCGCAATGGTCAGCGTGCAGCGGCCATCTTGGACCTGATTCACTCTGACGTGTGTGGACCATTCCGCACGCCTTCAAACGGAGGCAGCAAGTACTTCCTGACCTTCATCAACGACCACAGCCGCAAGGTGTGGATCTACTTCCTCAAGGGAAAGGGAGAGGTCAAGGAGAGGCTGCAAGAGTTTGTCGCCATGGTGGAGCGGCAGACTGAGAAGAAGGTCAAGGCGTTGCGCAGTGACAACGGTGGTGAGTACGAGGCGTGCAAGGGCTGGTTGAACCAACACGGGATCAACCACCAGACCACGACGCCCTACACCCCGCAGAGCAATGGCGTTGCCGAGAGCATGAACCAGACCATCCTCGGTATGACGCGAAGTATGCTCTTCGACGCCAAACTTCAACCTCGCTTCTGGGCAGAAGCTGCAAGGACGGCCTGCTACCTCATTAACTTTACCCCTGCAGCTGCACTTCGTAGGCGGGGCAAGAAGCAGCAAGAGAAGCAGCTCAAGACGCCACAAGAGGTGTGGTCGGGAAAGAAGCCGGATGCCTCACATCTGAAGGTGTTCGGCTGCACTGCCTGGGCAAAGGTCCAAGCAGGCGAAGGGAGTGGGAAGTTGGATGCTCGTGCCCGCAAGTGCGTCATGGTCGGCTACGACACCGCACACAAGGCGTACAGGCTGTGGGACCAGACTGCTGGAAAGCTCATCCGAAGCCGAGACGTCGAGTTCGATGAGAGGACGCTTGGAAAGGGAGAGGTGCTGGATCCGGTCCACGCTCCCAAAACGGGAGAGTGGGTCGTGCTGCTTGAGTCAGGNGACAACTGGCAAATTGTGCAAGTCAATCAAGGGGGTGGTGCTGCAAGGAGAGCGGCTGTGCAGGCTGACACAGCGACGGACTCTGACACTGGGTCGGAGTCGTCCGAGGCTTCTGAGTCCAACTCTGAGGCCAATGGCTCTTCCTCTGACAATGAATCACCAAGGCAGCAAGCATCATCTCAACAGCAGCAGCAACAGCGGCACCAGCAGCAACAAGACAACGATCCACCTGCAGGGACAATTCGGTGGAGCACGCGTCAAAAGAAAGCCACAAAACAGTACGATGCTGACAGCGGCACATGGACCGGACTCAACTGGTCGTGCTTGGCTCAGGGAGAGCCTGTGACAGTGGCAGACGCTATGACCAGGCCGGATGCGGCCAAGTGGAAGGAGGCAGTGGACAGCGAGCTCGCGTCCATTGAAGAGAATGAGACATGGGTTCTGGTGGACAGGCCCCCAAACGCTCACGTGGTGGGGTCGAAGTGGGTTCTTTGGAAGAAGCTGAAGCAGGATGGCACAATCGACAAATACAAGGCGAGAGTTGTGGCGAAGGGATTCTCCCAACGCACAGGCTCGGAATATGAGGAGACCTTTGCGCCAGTCGTCACCTTTGCCTCTCTTAGATCCATGCTGGCCACTGCTGCGGCCAAAGACTTGGAGATCCACCATATGGACGTCAAGACAGCTTTCTTTTACGGGAAGCTGGACAAAGAGGTGTTGATGGAGGTGCCTGAAGGAGTCAAGGCTCCAGAGGGCAAGGTGTGCAAACTCATCAAAGCGCTCTACGGGTTAAAACAGGCCCCAAAGATGTAGTACAAGGAGATGGATGGCTTCATGGCCGGACTTGCTTTCGCGCACAGCCAGAACGACCCTGGGGTCTACGTGCGAGAGGATGAGCAAGGTCTGATGTTGGTTGCACTGTATGTGGATGATCTCATCATCTGCTCGTCTTCTGTCGAGCTGCTGAATGAGCTGAAGACAATCCTCAGCAACAAGTTCAAGATGAAAGACATGGGTCCTCTCGAGTACTACCTCGGGATCGCCATCCACCGCAACCGAGCAGCAGGTACCATCGAATTGAACCAGACGGAGTACATCATGGAGGTTTTGAAGCGCTACAACATGGCGGATTGCAAACCCATCAGCACGCCCATGGCAACAGACATCAAGCTCTCCTCCTCGATGAGCCCCAGCACAGAAGCAGAACGGCGTGAGATGGAGAATATTCCCTACCAGTCTGCTGTTGGCAGCCTCATGTATGCCATGGTTGGAACACGCCCTGATATCTGCTATGTTGTGGGACAAGTGAGCAGGTTTGTGGCCAATCCAGGGCCACAGCACTGGCAAGCAGTCAAGCGCATCATGCGCTATCTGCAGAAGACACGACACATGGGACTTCAGTTTGGAGGCCAAGAGGGATTTGACCCGCTGCGACTTGTGTGCTACACAGACGCCGACTGGGGAGGAAGAATCGATGACAGAAAGTCCACCTCGGGCTTCGTGTGTCTCTTGAACGGTGGTGCAGTCTCTTGGGCAAGCAGAAAGCAAGACTGTGTCTCCCTCTCTATCGCTGAGGCAGAGTACATCGCTCTGTCAGAAGCATGCAAGGAGACACAGTGGCTACACAATTTGCTTGCTGAGATGAAAATGCCACAGAGAGAAGCAACGGTGGTCTGCATCGACAACAAGAGTGCCATGGCAATGGCATAGGATGATGTCATCTCCCGGCACACGAAGCACATTGACATCAGGTACCACTACTCGCGCGATCTTGTCGCCAAGGAGATTGTGGACCTGGAGTTCGTGAAGACGAAGAAGATGCTTGCAGATTGCATGACAAAGGCGCTTGATAGCGACTTGCACTCTACAGGTACTCAAGGGATCGGTATGGTCAACGCAGCGGATGAAGATTGAAGGCCAAGACAACTGGAGGGAACACAGCAGATGGGCAGAGGTGCAAGGGAGAGTTTGTCATTTTGTGGTGCCCCTTGACCACTGCTGTACTTGGGCCAAGTGTAGGCATGCACTACTCCTATGGAGTAAGTCCCCTACGTCTAGTCCTGATAGTCTAGCCGGTAGACACTAAGTGCGACATGCCTGTTAAGCGCAATGGTTAGCGCTCCAGAGTTAGAGTCGTGAGGTCACGGCTTCAAACCCTGGCAGGGGCAATTTTCTTTGTGACCCAAAGAATGAGAGGAAGCTTCTAGGATGCTTCCAGTGGAAGATGCCACTTGGCGGTCACAGGACGCATGACGTGGCGGACTGGTGAGGTGGCCCAGGACTGCCCTGGAAGTGGCCCTCCAAGGAGCCACTGCGCGCACATTTCCAGAGCCGGCTGTAGGACTATAAGTACATGTCACTTGCATGTGATTTCTCATCCACTTCTTACCCTTGAGACTTGTGCTGAAAGCTAAGGCATAAGTTGGCCAACCAAGGGCAGGACAAGCAAAAAGGGGGAACTGAGAGGCCACAGAAGGGACAAGTTTTGTGAGCTGAACAGTGTGGAAACACGATCCTGAGGGGGATATCTTCTCATAGCTGAAATGCTATGAGCGGTCGGCGGATGTCACTATACTCCGTTTTTAAGACCGTTTGCCTCAGGCGGGTTGACAGGGTGGAGTTTTGTGGAGTTTTGTGAAGTTTCACAAAACTCCACCCGTGGTCACCATGAGGACTGACTCACGAGCATTCGAGTCCGAGTTCAGACCTGGACTAGGATGCTCCAGGGTGCCCCCAGTCTGACTCCGAGACTGAATCGGCCTCGGCAAACTCGCTCCTCAGAATCTGACTCTAAAGCCAGACTTGACCGCAGTGAGTCCGACTCCGACTCGCGCTGTAAGGACGAGTCTGACACAGAGAGTTAAGTCTGGGTCAAGCCAGCTGAGAAACACAGAGTGGACTGTACGGTCAACAGCCTATGCGGCTGCTGCTGCTGTCTGCTCCTGCTGTCTGCTCTTTCAGCTGCTGTTGCTCTCTCTGCTGTTTACTGCCATGTCCGCAGCTGCTGTTGCTACTGCTACTGCTGCAGCTGTTGCTGCTGTCTACTACTACTGCAGTATTTGTTGCAGCTGATGCTGCCAGCTGCAGCTGCTGCTGCCTGCAGCTTCTACTGCTCCAACAGTATGCTGCTGCTCCTGCTGATGCCGCCGATGCTGCTCCTCCTGCCTACCACGGAGGATGCTGACAATAATGTTGGAGGAGGCCAGAGTGCCACCCTACAAAAGGTAAGCTGGCCCAACTGGGCCGCAAAGAGCTGGGTAAAAACCTACAACTAAGGGACAGCAGAATAGATATTGGCAGCAAATCAGCTTTCTAGCCCGGGTGGGCCAGAAACTACTTGTTCATGGCTTTTGGCAACATGCACGTCCTACCCCAACCACCCCTCAACCTTGCCACCCTGGCCGCCTTGGCTGGCAGACCTGGAGGGGTGCTGCAGTTGTGCAGGCGTTGGTGGTGGTGAGAAGGTCTGGAAGCGACTCTAACTTGGAAGCATCAACAACGACTGACAGCGAGCACCAGCAAGACTAAGTGCTGCGATTGAAACAACATGTCACGATGTGATTGTGTTGCCAATACCACTGTGATATCGGCGATGACGCTATCGCCAAAAAACATGGACCCTTTTCATACTGCTACTATCAGACAATATTGTGTGCTGCCTACTCAACACCCACTGGTATGAAGTAGGCAGCCCAATCGATATCAGTATGAGGCTGACATCGGTATCCATATTTGATACCGATACCCATGTCAATGACCCCAACACACCTCCAACACCACACCGGCATCTCTCCGAGTTCCCATTGCCCAAGCCCACTCACCGGACACAGTTTCAGGGAAGCATCTACGGCGGTTGTGGTGTGCGGTGAAGATGGTTACGCTGTGGCCTCTCTCCGCCAGCTCCACAGCTGCGTCCACCACCAATCTCTCTGCGCCGCCTGCCATGCAATGCAATGCAAGGCATGGACGTGATCATGGTTGCGTGTGCTGCCAACGACCTGCTCAAAGCGATGGTGGCAAGCAGGACGTCGTCAACAAAGAAGTTCACAAAAACGACGCTGCCAACGACAGACAACGAAATCTACACTGACAACAACGACGATGACGACGACGACGACGACGACGACGACGACAACGACAGGGACGACGACGACGACGACGACGACGACGACGACGACGACGACGACGACGACGACGACCACCACCACCACCACCACCGCCGCCACCACGACGACGACGACGAACACGAACACAACCACGAACAAGAGCACGACGACGACGACAACGATGACAACGACAGGGACGACGACGACGACGACAACGATGACAACGACAGGGACGACGACGACGACGACAACGATGACAACGACAGGGACGACGACGACGACGACAACGATGACAACGACAGGGACGACGACGACGACGACAACGATGACAACGACAGGGACGACGACGACGACGACAACGATGACAACGACAGGGACGACGACGACGACGACAACGATGACAACGACAGGGACGACGACGACGACGACAACGACAACGACGACGACGACGACGACCACCACCACCACCACCACCGCCGCCACCACAACGACGACGACGAACACGAACACAAACACGAACAAGAACACGACGACGACGACAACGACGACGATGAGAACAACGACAGCGACCACGACCACGACCACTACGACGACGACGACCACCACCACCACCAACACCACCACCACGGCGACCACAAGGACCAGCAGGACTATGCTGCCCTGTGAAGATCGAGACCGAGATCAAGATCGGGAGATCGATCCAGTACACAGGGGTAAGAAGATCGAGATCGAAGATCGACCTGTGACAAAAAGTGCTCTGATAGGCATGAAACATTGAACACCTATGTATCTTACCATGTTATGCACAAATACCATGTTACTAAAACTGTACGTGTATTTTCTGTGTGTGCAGAAAAAAAGTACATAATCGTCCCGGGTTCAATCCAGATATTTGACCTGGTCGTGATATTCCACATTCCCCTTGTGTAACGTAGGTCTTGGCCTAGAGAAAAAACAATCGTTGCCGCTGGCCGTCATGTTTGAATTTCAGCGGCTAAGTGCCGTAAATGGGCTGAATCAAGATCGAGATCGGCGACGCAGGTCGAAGATCTCGATCTTGGATCTCCCGAGGGAGATCGAAGATCGAGGGCAGCATAGCAGCAGGATGATGACAGCCACCACGACCACGACGACGACCATGGCGAAGACGAGGGTGCGTGGGGATAACTGTCTTCATTCATTTCATGTCGGGAAAAAATCGATATTTATTCCCTGCTTGATTGATTTCTACCTTATCTCGATTAAGATAAGACAAAAACAAAACACCCCTCAGGGCGGGTCTTTTTATCTGCGACAATAATCGCCCAGACACTTATCACTGCTGGGCAATAGTTATCGTCCGGGCGATAATCATCACCCAGCAGCCAACGAGAATCGTCTGCTGGGCGATAACTTTCGCCCAGCGTGCAAAAATCATCGTGCAGCCGCGGCGATAACTATCGTCTGGTGATAAAATATCGCCAGGCAACAATTATTGCCGCGCTTGGGGGTCTGGCAGCCCATCTAGGGGCTGACAGACCTCCATTCCTGCTTCTTGTTGGCCGTTACTCTCGCCACGGCGAATTCCACACTTGTACCTGCACAGCGCTAGCAAGCAGCAGCAGCACAGCAACAGGAACAGCAGCAGCAGCAGCAGCACAGAAGCGTCGCCGTCGGCATGGCGGGCACACCCTCATCACCACCACAAATGCGAGACTATGTCCAGCAAGATTTGGACAAAGTCAAGGCGTGGGGAGTGCCCTCGCCAGGGGATCTGCAGCCATGGGTGGGAGACGCAGCTCCCCCCGACGTGCGGGCTTGTCGTATGGCTCCACAGCGGCAGCTGCAGACCTAGCCGCCTCCCCTCCGCTCTCACAGTCACCGATGGCATTGGTGCTGCTGTCGCAGGAGAACGTAAACGAATTCGTCGACACCCTTCATAAACTTGTG
>SZWC01011201.1:46425-63341 GCA_023375785.1 Penium margaritaceum | reverse complement strand
TATTCAGTTTGAGTTTCCTGACACTCTGTTCGTGTCCCAACCCAGACCCTTGCAGTTTTGTCTCTAACTTGTGACTGTTGTCACACGCTGACCTGGCGCTGACGCCTAGTGTCGCGGCAAGTGGTTAGGAAGGTTCTAGGAAACTTCTCATGGTATCAGAGCCGCGAGACCTCTCTCGCTGAGCTGCGCCGCAGAGACGCAGCACCGGCAGCAGCAGTGAGAGTCACCGCCGCCGCCGTATCCTGGGACTCGTTGCAGTCGTTTTCAGGAGCGACATCACCACGCAGTCCCGTCCACCTCACCCGGTGAGCTGTGGCAGTCACCAGCTCCAGCAGCCAAGCAAAGCAGCAGCAGCAGCACCGGATGGCAGCAGCAGTCGTTTCTGGCTGGGCATTCTGACCAAAAAAAAAGGGGGGTAAGCAGCTCGTAGCAGCAGCTCGCTCGCAGCAGCAGCTCGTAGCGCGAATCGGCGGCTGCGAGCAGCAGCTCGCAGCAGCTCGCAGCGGAAGCAGCAGCGAGCAGCGGCAGCGGCAGCGGGCAACGGCAGTGAGCAGCACCAGCAGCAGCAGCAGCCGCGGGCAGCAGCAGCAGCGCGGCGACAGCAGTAGCAGCATTGCGCGAGCTGCAGCGCCAGCAGCAACAGTAGTAGCAGCAGCATTGCAGCAGCAGCAGCAGCAGTAGCAGCTACAGCAGCGGCGTGCAGCAGGCGCAGCGGCAACCTAGCAGTAGCGTGCAGCAGTAGTGCACAGCACTGCCTTGCAGCTGCCATAGTAGCTGTAGCAGCAGCAGCACCGCGCGGCAGCAACAGCAGCAGCGGCGGCGGTGGCGAGCAGCTGCAGCGTGCAGTCGCAGCTGCACACGCGCATGGCAGCAACAGCAGCAGCACGCGCAGCAGGGGCAGCCAAGGCGGCAGCAGCACCTGCTGCTGCCCCCATTGCGGCAGGCGGGAAGCTGCCTAGCAGCTTCCCGTGGCGAGCTCGCTGCGAGCTCGCGGCAAGCTCGTCGTGATCGGCGAGCCCGCCAATCGGCGAGCCCGCCGATCGGCGAGCTCGTCCGATCGACGAGCTCGCCGCGAGGGTCGAGCCAGGCAGCCAAAAGAAAAAAAAAAGGGGGGGAGGGGGAGAGGACAGAGGGAGGGTCCTTGAGTAGGGCACCCCAGAACAACCCCAGAAGGGGCACCCGAGGAGGTGGCCCCAACAAAAAAAAGGAGGATAAAGAAAAAAAAAAGGGGGGGGGGGGGTTCCCTTTAATTTTTCTTTATTTTGTTTTTTCACCTTGTAAGTGCGGCCTAAGGCCACCACCGTCGGCTGACGACGGAACCCGCAGTAGCAGCAGCCGTTGCAAGAGTTGCAGCGGTAGCAGCAGCAGCGAAAGTGGCTTGAGGCCACAACCGTCAGCTGACGACGGCACCTGGTGCAGCATTAGCACCGAAGGCGACTCGAGTTTGCACACTTGAGTCGCACAGCAGCCCACCACCAACGCCGTGGTGGCCATCCTCGCGACGGAATCGCAGCACATCAAAGAGACTGTGCTTCGATCGCTCACCTCCCCTGTGGCGTTGTGCTAGTGGGAGCGAGTGTCCCAGACACTCACCCACACCACACTCTAGAGATGAGCACATTGGCGTGGCAGGCAGCGCAACCGGCGCCGTGGCTGGCACCTGCTCTGCATACGTGGCAGATGCCGCGTCCACAGTGGCAGTTCCAGCTGTGGCACACGCCTCAGGCGTCCAACGGCTTTGCCTACTACTTTTGCTACGAACGACACCATGGCTGGTGCCAGTGTCGCCAGCGCCTTGCTGGGTGGCGAACGCCCTGGTTATGATCCCGCCCTACTCCACCATCCGCCTCGGATACATCAGCTCATACAGTCGCGCCCCTCAGTGGAGCTATGGCGGTGGTGTACGCCGAGCTCCAGGGTCTAGAGCGCATGGTGCAACAGCTCATAGACCACGTGATCTCAGAGTGGGCTGTTGCCATCATGCCGCTTCACACACCCTCTTCTTCCTTCTCGCCATCCTCACCTCCGTAAGTGTCATCACCTGACGATGCCACGCCTCCCGACCTTAGCTCTACATCTGACACCCTACGCTCTATGCTGGAGGCAGTTGGAGTCATCCCGACCAGTGAACCCTCCACTTCTGGGGTAGTCTCTTCGGCTCACCATCGTCGTTCTCGAACTCGGCACGCGAGGCGGCGGAGAGCAAGTTTGGCGAGACGTGTGCAGGAGGCAGCAGCAGACGCAACATCGGCAGACGTCACCACGGAGATGACTCCCTCCTCCCCAGTCGCAAAGTTGGTGCGGCACCCCTTCGCAGCTTCTACCGGTGCGTCGGTCGAGGGGGGATGGAGTGTCCGCCGACGACCACCGGCGAGTGCATGAGGGATGCGACAGACGGTGCTTCACGACAGGGCGCTCTCAGTGAGGACGAGCCATCCGATGAGTGGTCCGACGTGGATTCGGAGATGGACGAGTGGTCTGACGCGCAGTTGGAGGCAGACATGGAGATGGAGACTATAGTTGACATAGCAGAGACCACAAAGGCAGGTGGGGCAGTACCAGTGGATGAGGTAGTAGTAGCCGTAGCGGTGTCAGCTGGCACATGTGGAGCAGACGACCGTTCCGCTACATTGGTGACCAGTGGAGTGTCGCCAGACGTCCAGGCAGTGGGTGTGTCGGCAGCCATCGACGTCGTGACAGTAGCAGCAGTTGCAGTCACTGCTACTGACGGGACGTTGGCAGTAGACGTGGCTCTGGGAGGAGTCTCAGGTGACGAGATCCCCTCGTCTCCTGTCCACGGGTTGATCTATCGAGTCCCCACAGCTCCTGCCGAGGTGCCAGTCGTGGGGGGGATGGTGTATTCGCTGACGACCGCGGTAGAGCTTGGCATTGGTGATGCGACTGCTCTACAGCGCAGGATGATTGAGGTGGATGACGCCACACATCAGACTCAGCTAGCGGAGAGTTCAGCGGGGGGAGACATTCGCTGTGACGGAGACTCTTCGTCAGAGGAGGATTGGTCCGATGCTGAGTCAGAGTCGGGGATGGAGTTGGTGATCGTTGATGTTTTGGCGGATTACGTGACGACGGCCGATGCCGGAGCTGCGCCCGACGATGCGCACGCTCCTACATTAGCTGGTGTGGAGACAGCTGCCATGGTGCCAGGAGCAGCAGGAGGAGGAGCAGATGATACAGATGCTGATGCTGGGCCCACATCAGACACCCAAGTGGTTCTGACAGATAGTGCTGGGCAGCAGGAGGAGGTGATTGACTGCCAGGACGAGGTAGACCTCCTCGATGAGGACCAGTCGTCCGTCGTGGAGCGGTCGGACGCAGGGTCGGAGGCAGACATAGAGGCCCAGTGCGCTGCCGTTCTTGCAGTAGCCGCGGCTAGAGCACGCGATAGCCTCTCGGTGAGAGCAGACGTCCGCGTGTGCGACATGGAGGATGCACAGCGAGCTGCAGACATCCGACACCCCGCTACCCTGACCGGTGTCGTTGACACCACGGCGGTTCCAGCCAATGACATAGCTACGCTCGTCCGAGCTACAGTTCCTATACCCGAGCGCCTACGCTCCATGGTCGATGAGCATGAGGCAGTGGTGGGTCGAGCAGAGGCGCACGTGCAGAGTCTCATGGCCAAGCTCCGGGAGGCCAGTAGCGGTTGGTACACTACAGATGGTTCTGCACGACAGGTTGCTGAGATGTGCATGGAGGATGTGCACACCCGTCTCGAGGCTGCGGAGTGGCCCCTATAGGATGCACGTTGGCGACGGGCGGATGCACAGCAGCAGGTGGACGATTGGTTGTGCACCAGGGGCTCGACGTTTCTGTAGGGTGTATGGGTTCTCGATGATAGCGACAATGCTGCAGCGGCAGATACACCGACGGATGACGACGTCTGGCCACCTGACACCCGAGTGTCGAGTGTGTCAGCAGCAGCCAGTGACTCCGCAACACCACCCCCTTTTGGTGTAGCTGCTACGGATGCGGACGCGCTCAGTGGTGACGACCTCCTGCCAGCAGCTGGTGATCAGGTAGCAGCTGAGTCGCCTATTGGCGTGGAGAGCTTCCTACGCGACGAGGAGACGAGGATGCAGGAGGCAGTGACTCGCGCCGATGCGCACATGATGGAGGTCCACCATCAGATTCATTCCGCGACTGACCGCCTGCACGCCGTAGATGCAGCTGGCCGGGAGGCTGTCGCAACAGAGCTCGACGAACTGCACACGCGTCTCGACGCAGCGCAGTCCGTGTGGCAGCATGCAGCACAGCAGCTGGCATGTATACGGGAGGCAATACAGTTGGAGGAGGCCCTCAGCGCTACACCAGACACATCAACAGGTGACGACAGTAGTGACGACTACAACAGCGATGACGATGACAGCGACGATGCCGCTCCGGGGTGAGGCTCTGTGCGGACACATCCCACCAGCATCGTCGTCACCCTTGCTATTGCTGTGCAGGGGTATGTGGCCATGGGGGAGCCGCGCTCCCTCCTCATGGATTGTGTTGGGAGCAGCCATCAGCTTTGCTCGTATTGTCAGCCTCTGCAGCCTAGGGGGAGTGTTGGTGTGAGGACTTTGGTCTGACATCTTTTTGAGGACAGCGAGGTTACTNGGGCACCCGGAGACACGTTTCCGGGGTCACGAGGAGACCTGTTTCTCTGTCTCTCTTGCCTGATGTTTGACACATAGGTGTGTGATTCACTTCGTGCATGGTCGAGACCCGGGCATTTGGTGGGATGCACCATTGTCAAGAGGAGACCCTGTGCTGTGGTATGCTTGATCAGTGCTCGCTATGATTGGTTCCCTGAGCCATCATTTCTTGCCTTCGCTCAGACATCATTATGTTGACAGTTGTGTCAGCCAGGGGGAGTGTTGGTGTGTGTGGCTTCCACCTCTCACGAGCGACGGCAAGGTGAGCAGCGCTACAGGAGAGCGCGACGACATGATCCCGGATGCAGACGCAGCTGACACCGGAGCACTGACAAGTGGTGGCTCCATCCACCAGCAGCTGCCAGAGAGCTGCCACGACGCCCTGGGTGCTTGCCGGGTGCTTTGCGGTTTTTTCTGCAGACGCTAGAGTTTTCTCGGTGGACTGGCTCTTGAGCCCGAATTGCAAGTTTTGTATTTCCTGTCCACCGATCGGTGCCGGACTTGTGTGTGTGACCAGTCGTAGCGTGTGGCTTGAGATTTTACATCTCTAGGTTCAGACGGCGTAGCGTTCTGATTTGTCTGCGCAGAGTTACGGCCAAAATAGTGTTTTTGGGCCGGTTTTAGGACAGACCTTGCACTGCCGCGTGCGACACCTGTCGTGCCCCGCGGCAGGTATTTATACTGTGGACTTGTCATTTGTTATCTCTCTCTGCAATTATATTCAGTTTGAGTTTCCTGACACTCTGTCCGTGTCCCAACCCAGACCCTTGCAGTTTTGTCTCTAACTTGTGACTGTTGTCACACGCTGACCTGGCGCTGACGCCTAGTGTCGCGGCAAGTGGTTAGGAAGGTTCTAGGAAACTTCTCAAGGACGAGGGCTCAAGGCCACAGGCCTCGACCCTGGAGGCCTTGCAACCTCCTAGCCGCCGATTGAGCCGCCAGCTCGGTCCATGTCACCACTACAAAGCATGTACAGTTATGCATCTCGTGTGGTGATGCAATCGCTAGCGAGCAATGCCGGTCAAAAAGTGTAGAATGAGGCTCAACAAGAGGAGAGAAAACGACACAGAAATCTGAACTCGTCAAAAACTCAAATTGTTGAACATCCTCATTTGAAAACACGAACCCACACCCGTGATCCAGTTTTGCCCCTAAGTGGTCCCCACTAACGTCTCTCATGGGTGGGAAAAACCCGTCCCACGACCCTATCCGTTACCATGGCCGAGCCCATTGCCGCGAAAGCAGCCCAGTCAATAGCCCTGTCAATAGTCCTGTCCATGGCCTCTTGCTTCACCAACTCCACAAGGTGTCGTAGTTGCAGCGAACGCCACAGACTCTTGCCCCCCACTAGCATTCTTAGGGCACTCGGCCCTAAAACAGCCAAGCTACATGCAGTTGTGGCACAGCCCGTCGAAGAAGGCTGCGTTACGATGCTCATGCGCCGCCTACGACTTGTCATTGTTGCGGCTGGGCTTGTTTTTGGGAGTCTTGTGCCCACCAACCTTCTTTGCTAGAGGGCTTGTGGGCTGCGTGCCTTTTGTCCCGTCTCGCTGTCCGGCTAACCCACCAGCCCAGGCCGCGTTCATGCGCATGACGCGACCTTACTATGCACGCGCGTTTGGTCGGGCATCAAAGTAATGTTTCGGGCTCGCCAGATCCACTTCGCTCATGTAGTCGCGCAATGCCCTCCAGCTTGTCCAAGCATGGCCGGTTATCGTCGTGGTGGTCTTGTCCTTCAGCTTATCACTGGCCAGTCCATCATGAAAGCAACTCTCGTAGCATGCACTCTGGGTAAGTTCTAGCTACCATTGCCCTCGGTGAAGCTTTCGTCTTCCTTTACGAGTGCAGTGAACTCGCTTAAGTAGGCTTTGAGCGAGCTACCCAACTGCCTAAAGTCCTTGATATTGTGGAAAGCGCACTGCGCCTCCTCATGTTGGGTGGACTTCTTACGCATGATCACCCGGAAGATCTCCCAGGACATGGGCTACCAGTCAAAGTGTGGTTGCTACGCGCCCCACTCCTTGACCACATACTCAAAGAGTGTATCCTAAGGTCGCGTTGTGATGATGTCGTCCCATGGACCGAATGGTGCCTTGTGGACTTATAGGACGTGCTCCATACGATTCAGCCAGTCTGTCAACATCACATCCTTCCGGAAGATCTCCACACTATGGAGGAAGGACGTGTTCATGACCAGCCCTCGAGGTAGGCAAGTCGTCGCTACCATCTGCGGTGGCATCACCACCTGCGGCTCATTGCGATTGCTTCTGCATCCGCACCTGGGTCACACTCTGCAACGCCTTCTCGAGGTCGTCGCATTAGTGGATTGCCTCATGAGCGACCAGGTGCTGCAGCTAGCGATCATGGTCGAGGTCCGTGATGCTCTGCCCGACGTGGTCCAGCAGGTTGGTGAACGCAAACTTCATCTATGATATTGTGAGAGCATCAGTGATAGCCTCCAAGGCCTCCCTCTATCGGTGCACCTTTACGCACCACAGGAGGGTACGGTTTGCGTACACGCCTCAAAGGAATCCCATCTCTTAGAGGACGCTGTCCCCAACGATAACGCTTGAGTGGACACTGGTCTGCCCCATCACGGCCACATCATAGGAAGGGGGATCCGCCTCTACTCCTCCGGGTGGTGCTGCACCTCCACCGTCGGCGGTGATATTGAGTCAGCCCACCACCTCGGAGGCCAACTCAGCAATGCTTCAGCAATCCATGCCATATGACAACCCAGTCTGCTCGTGGCACAGTTGAGGCGGCCATTTGCACCTCCTCCTTGGAAAACACTTTTTGAGGGTCTACATTTTGGTTCAGAAGTCAATTGCAAAACAACCCATAGCTGTTACAATACCTATACATTGCATTAAAGACATACTAGACATATGACTATAGGTTGTGCATGTAAACTATGATAGACATACTAAACATGTTCATGTATTCATGTATGTAGACATTGAAGTATATGTACAATGGACACAATATGCATATTGAAATAACACACATGAATCTATACTATGTTTGTAAGCATGATAGACATAACATACACAATGGTATAATAGCCATACAACTATTCTTTGTGAATACAAGCTATAGTGTACATAGCAGATGAATTCATGTACTCATGTGTCTATACACTAAAATTTAGACACAAGGAAACATAAGTAGGACCATGCAATCATACACTATTCGTGTTATCAGAATTGCCATGTACATAACACTATCATGCAAAAACGTTCATAATGTTCATATGTTCAAATGTTCATAACAACACAGTCACTTGTAGAAATGTCATTTCCTACAAACTAAAATCACAACATTTTTGTGGACAACACTTCACACAAGCCAGTATACAAACTAGCTATGTTTCTAAAAACTCAACCACCAAATAGGATAGATTGTCCATTCATAACTAATCTACTAGTTTTCCAATTTCAGAACATCATTTTCAAATTACCCAAAGAAAGCAAGCCAAGTTGTATCACATCATTACATGCACTCCACGTATGTATTTTATTCACAACACCACTAAAACAAGAACCTTGGTAATATGCCGAGCATGATTTTGTATATATCTTCTAGTCAACAAGAACTACACCATTTTAATGAACTCACTCAAGGTCTGGGTTTCCCTCATTCCCCTGATTATGGTATCATTTTCCACGGCATTAGACCATATAGCACGTGGCTGGCGCCACGTGGATTGAGCCGGGGTCCCCAGCCTGTGGGCGGTTGAACGGGATGGCTTGAGGTCCAACAACCCCACAGCACTGCAGTTTTGGTCTAGTTGGCCAAGGGCACCGTCCAATCCGCTACATTAGTATCAGAGCGGCTGGGCTCAAGTCCAAAGTGCGGATGCCGAGGGCGGCTCACTCTTAGTGTGGGAGAGTGTAGCGACAGGCTGGCGCCACATGGATCAAGTGGGTTTCCATGGCCTGCGGGCGGTTGGACAGGAGGGCTTGAGGGTCAGAGACCCTCGAACACCGCGGTTTTGGCATAATTGGCCAAGGGTTCTGTCCAATCCGCTACACACCTCCAAACATCTGTTGTTTACTGTGAAGACATACCTTCCTTTCTTATTCGTTCGCACACATAACAAGCAAGCGCTAAAGAAAAAAGTAAAAGAATAATAAAGCTGGTTACGATAAGGTATGCATGTGACAAAATAGTAAGTCATAAATCATACAACACATGAACCATATCCATGATCATAATACAACATATAAAATGTTTTATGAGTTCGGAAACCAACTATGAGTTCAAGCATGCATTCTATGACAATATGAATACCATGCTTTCATGCACAAACTTAACGACAAATGCCACTACTAATCCATTTCTAGAAGTTTTTTTCCACCACATTCTACATATTCATTCCTTTCATGCGTCGATACCACAGACCTCGATGTCTTGGTGATTTGGTCGTGGAACAGGCCATCACAACAAAAGGTCAAAGATTTGTTCTTTAAAGGTGACCACGATAAGGTTACTATGTAACCCCCAAAAAGCAAGAGCCGAGTGCTGCAGGCAAAGCATGAATAAGGTCACGTAGTGACCGAGAAAAAAATCCACATTTATGTCTCTTGGCACAGACTGGTCAACTGACACAAATTTGGACCACGTAAGGAAAGACTGCCACGCGGTTGGCCAATTGTGGAGGTATGTAGTGACATTCTCTACAAATGTTGGCCAATCATAGTGGCTTGGATAAACTTATGTGGTATGCATGTTTCTCCCCTCTTCTCCACGCGAGATCTCACATATG
Source organism: Penium margaritaceum (assembly GCA_023375785.1). Classification (NCBI taxonomy): domain Eukaryota; kingdom Viridiplantae; phylum Streptophyta; class Zygnematophyceae; order Desmidiales; family Peniaceae; genus Penium; species Penium margaritaceum. Next base: position 53,915 of record SZWC01011201.1, on the reverse strand, counting down.
ATGCATTATTCATATGGAGAGCTTACTTTGGGCGGTGTCCTTCATTGAATGCCATGATTCTGGCATGGTAGCAAGAAAAAGGCGGCGATGAGCTACAGAGTGGTCTGGCCACCACTATTCAGGTGTTGTGAGAGAGGACATATACATTGTCTAGATTTTAATGACTTCATGACTTTACCTTAGACTGTATCAATATCCAGGGAACTGTGTATCATGCTTTGTTGTCTTTGGGTCCCCTGGATAACCACAATGTTAGATGGAGAGCAGGGCTAATAGTATTACTTTCTTACTTCTTTTCCCTCACTTTCTATTACCTCATCAAACTTCTGCGGTGAGAAGCTTTGTTGTACGTAGCCCGTGGAATCTTCTTCAAAACATGTTGGAGCAACATTGAAATACATCACCATTTATCACGTTGACGCTACCATAACATTTTCAAGTAGTTTACTCTCCCCAAATAATAAACATGGCGAGGTTAAGAATGTGAAGTCCGAAGACGTTTGAATGGTTCTTTAGCACACGCGACAGATATGGTTGTTCTGTTTCTTGCACATGAAGTATTGAAACAATGATGAAACTTCAAAAAGCTCTAGCAGCATTGCAATGAGCATGGTTTGTTTGCCGAACTAGTCATTGGTCATGAAACAAGTACATTTGGGTTGGGAGATTGCAATAATCGGAACGGGAGAACCTCTTGTGTTAATGACATCGTCTACAGATGGACCCGTATCTACGTTGTTTTATAATCTCTTGGATGAATTGATACTACTGTCTTTTTGTAACTTCTGATGAACTGATTCGCCTTACCGCCTGTAGGAAGCATACAACACAAAATAGGTAAAAATCTCCATGCTTTTGAAGCCTGATGTCATGATGAAATCTACGCAGGGGCACTCGCCTGTCCGTCATGTACGCAACATACGCAGTGGAAATGTGGTTCCTCGGACAAGTTTGCCCTAGTGGTTTTCTATGAAAAATCCGTGGGCTTTACGTACCCATTTTGCACAGATGACAGCACAAATGCAAAGATTTCCCACGGTGAAGACTTCATAGAATATCTTTTGCATGGAATGACCACAAACACGATCAAATGTCCTTAGCATTTATATCTGGGATAACTTCTTTGCCTAGTCCAACAAAAGTAATTGACCATAAGGATTGGACCTTGCCCACAGTGTCTGTTGTTTTCCAAACGGTCATCCAAACGGTCATCGGACTCCATGATGTCTGGTTTGTTGTTTTAGGAAAATTCCTTAGATTTCCATTACAGCTGTCCGATTCATGAAAGAGTGTTACATTTGCCAGCATCTTCGCCTTTTTATTCGTGGTCCTGTGAGAAAAATGCCCGTCCCGCCAATCACAACTTGTCTCTACATCTTTTGACAATGACATGACTGTAAAGGGTCAACATGTAGGATAGGTTGGCTAGATAATCTTGTTTCCTGCTCTACCCTCATGCTAGGTGATGTGCCATAGGCTGGGCACTGAATTCGAGCCTATATGCTTCCTGACCCATCGGAATCTCAAAAATAATTACGTTGTTTGATTTCACAAGCTGATTTGAACGGCTGGACGGTCATTTTGACACCTAAGCAATTTTTTGCTTTCTACTTTCATTTAACCTCAGAACTTTTTGTTTCCTTTGGCCGTGAAGTTCCTGTTAAGTTCTGATTTTCACATAGTTTTGGTTGCAAAAAAAACCGGCCCTTGAAAGCTAGTCGTTAGGGCGGCTTACAAGATGAGACTTTTATGTCAGGTCGGAGCTTTGCATTGAAGCGATTTACTGGCGGAGAAATCATATGATCATTACAGACCGTCACATTTCTGTGAGGTAGTTCTTTTAACAAGGTGCTCACCAAACCTTGATGTTTAGATCATCGCCATGCATGTTGGCGGCTGGTCCAGACATGGCCTTGGACAATTTTTCCCCAATATGTAACCCAAAACATCTTTGACAGAAGGAATTGGAAACATCCTAACCTTTACCCTCCGCCTTGATTCCAGTCCTTGGGGGCCGGGTTCAACTCGTGGGCTCTTTTGGTCCGGATGTGTCCCATCCCATCAGCCGGTTAAGACCAAGTGTAAAAAACATGGGCATAGTGAATATACACCCTTAGCTTTGGACAATAAGTCCCATCCGCCCCTCGGTTGGAACAATACCGTACTGCTCCTTAACTTCAACGAAAAAAACTTTGTGAATTCAGTGATCCTTAACTTCGTTCAATGTTTTTCAGGTTCAAATTAATATGGTATATTCAATGAACCTTCATTTTGTTGGTAAAGCAGGGGGTGGATCATTGAATTTGGCAACGGGACCCGAGCAACTCCTTGGTGATCATTTATTTCGACGACTTAGTACCTATTCGCCCAAAACGGCAAACAAGTGCCCTGTTCGCCCTGCCACATGGTTGTTGCAGGCCTGCGTGTCAGCACGACAGCGGGTGGTCTCACACTCTAGCAACTCAGCTCCCCCTCGCCACGTCAGGGGGGAGACGCGAGCTCAACTCCAGCTCAAGTCGTCGCTGACCGCGAAGAGGCCCGCGAACCTTTGGCGAGGCGACCCGGAGTTACTAGGGGTTGCTACAGCCTTGGAGCTGTAGCAACTTAGCAGCAACTCCCGACTCGCTCCGCCCTGCTGCTGTCGTCGCTCACGTAGCGAGGTGACAAGACGGACTTTAGTGCATGCCGGACTTGCGAAAACTGAGGAAAAAGTGTTGTCGCGCACAGAAACGCCGACCGTCGCCAACTCTCGCTTGGTGCAGTTGCTAGGCCGTCAGGTGTGAGGGCACCTACCTAGCAATTCCTTCACTGTCCGCCATGTGGAAGTTGTAGACGTGGCAAACACGTGCGGCTACGTGGCGGAGTTGCTACAAACCAATGTGAGACCACCCAGCGAAGCGATTGACGGGCGATGCAACATGACGGCACCGACCAAATGCTTTTCCTGTCACCCGCTGCCCCGCTGTCCCCCTCTCCTGCTTCCTCGGGTCTCGCGTTCAAACGTGAGAAATTCCTCCCGTTTGAACACTCGTGCTTGCGGAGGTGAGCGGAGTTTGTCGAAGATCTTTCTTTTTCAGATTACTAAACATCCCTACCGAACTAGATGGTAGTCTGGAAGAATAGCCACCAGCATAGACAAGAGGTGTAGTAGACACCAGAAAACAAAAATGCATGCATGGTCCCTTAAACTCGACTATTTTACTTCAGAATTACTTTTTTGAACCATTGATTTTGATTATACAAAGTGTTCTAATACTTTTTTATGGGAAAGAAATACATTAATCTCGAATTCAAGGAATAGTAGGGTAAGCCCCATCCGCCCCTCCGTCGGAACGATAAGCCCGATCCGCCCCTCCTCCAGAAGGATAAGCCCCATTCGCCCCTCCGTCAGAGCGATAAGCCTGATCCGCCCCTCCATCAGCACGACAAGCCTCTTTTGCCCCAATCCTTGATCAATAAGCCCCATATACCCCTCAGAAATGTGGAACTCATGATGTGACAGTACATTGTTCATTTTCTATTGAAGAAGGGTGGCCTGGTTATACTATTTCACTTTTCACATGATTTGCTCTTGATATCATACAAGCACACGTAATTCATGTAACTGAGTCCTACATTTCACTATGATGACGACAATTACATAACTTCAGTACTTAAGAATTTCCGGTTCTGCGTACTTCTTGTGCTCTTTCAATGGGGGTGTGCTTTTGTAACAGTCGTGGGCTGTTTTGCGACTAACTGCAGAACCAAAACGTAGGCTCTCAGAATAGTCGTCTCAGGAGGAGTAGCAAATGGTCACCTCAGCCCTTTTGGCTGAGACGAACCGCGCCACAAATGGACGTAGTCGTCATAGGGCATGTTTGCAACCTAATCCTACTTCTTCCACATGGCATTGCCACGTTGGAAACAGGACTCTAGCTTTATTCTAGAAGCGGAGGAGGAGCGACGCGATGGATTTTCCATCGTGCACTCCTTTCTCCTCAAATCCGGCCACGGGTTGTTCTCCGGGCTAGATTCGAACTCAACTCTAGCACATATATATTTCTGGGCTTTGGCTCCTCGAAACCTGAGCCTCGAGTACTCGAAGCACCCGATAACTATTTAAAGACCATTTTTAACTGTAAAAATGGTCCGTACGCTACATTCCTCTCCCTTTGCTTCGAACCGTCCCGGTTTGTCTTTGCTCACGGAGGTTTGATCATCGCGTAATTCATGATGTAAATCAAACAGCAAAAAGTGCAAACAAGATCACATATGTGAACTCTTGTCATCCGCAACACGGTTGCGTCACGTTCACGCACAATCAACCACACACTTTTGATTTTTGTGATAATGGTCATTTGCGTACAACATCCTGTGTTGATCGTGTGGTCCCATGGCTCTTGCCAAGATGAGACGCGTACAAACCTTGTATATTCTTCACAAGTGTTGGTTAGTCTTCACCGAAGACTCATCATATGTGTGTATCGATGGCATAGTCGATGCCTTTTGGGACGTTCCTTGTCAACGATGTCATGCAAGTTTGGAAGAGGGTACAAAGGATGAGTTTTCCCACATTCCGTGTGGTACGTGTTCAGCAAGCTATTATGGTGACGCCTCCTCCCCCTTTGCAAGGAGCATCCCTGCGACCAATTAACCGGGCGTCCCCGCCAAAACTGTCGAGGTCCACACAACACTTCCCATGTCGTTCAGACATGATCTCTTCCAAGGGGTTGTTGCCGAGGTGGTACCTCCCGGCAACATTATCAATACGTGCAATCCAAGATGCGGACATCAATCCTCTCAGTTTGCAACCACGTGTTAATGACCACGCGTAGGTCTACTAGACCTCTTTCAGCCCCTATGGGTTGGTTGGTTGAACTCAACCAAGCTCCACCAAGCCCATGTGACTTGCATGCTAGTTTTATCTTAGGGTTGGGAGGTACCAAGGTCCTAAGACATGGTTGCTGAGAACACTTATTTTTCCTTTCAAAGATTGCACCCATCTTTGAAGGAGGCGGCATTGGTTGTCTGGCATGCGCAATTGTCGTCAACGTCCGTCATTAGACACGACAATACTCCGACCTAGATGATCTTGGTTTCAACCATAATCTCCTCATTTCTGTCTAAAATGGGTACCGTAGGCTGCCGCTCACATCCCTGTCAAAAGCACACTGCTTTTCAGCTAGGTTAGCTGAGATAACCGATCTCAACGACCATGGATTCTGTAACAGCTGTGGGCTGTTTTGCGACTCACTTCTGAAACCAAAACGTAGGCCCTCAGAAAGTGTAGTCCAAGGAGGATGGGCGAATGGTCGCCTCAGCCATTTTGGCTGAGACGAACCGCGCCACAAATGGACGTAGTCGTCATAGGGCATTTTTGCAAAACATGCATCTTAACCCTAATCGTTCCACGTGGCATTGCCACGCTGGAACAGGACCCTAGCGCTAAGCTAGGAGTGGAGGAGGAGTGACGCGATGGATTTTCCATCGCGGCACTCCTTTCACCTAGAATCCGGCCACATACATTTTTCCAGGCTAGAGTCGAACGAGACTCTAGCCTATTGTATTTTTCCGGGCTTTGGCTCCTCGAAACTTGAGCCTCGAGTACCCGAAGCATCCGATAATCATTAAAAAACCATTTTTAACCGTAAAATGGTCCGTACGCTACATTCCTCCCCCTTTGCTTCGAACCGTCCCGGTTCGTCTTTGCTCACGGAGGTTTGATCATCGCGTACTTCATGATACAAACCATGCAACAAGAGCGCAAACAAGATCACACGAGTGAACTCTTGTCATCCGCAACACGGTTGCGTCACATTCACGCACAATCAACCACACACTTGTGGTTTTTGTGATTATTGTCATTTGCGTACAACATCCAGTGTTGATCGCGTGATCCCTTGGCTCTTGCCAAGATGAGACGTGTATAATCCTTGTACGTTCTTTACAAGTGTTGGTGAGTCTTCATCAAAGACTCATCATACGTGTGTATCAATGGCATAGTCGATGCCTTTTAAGGCGTTCATGTCAACGATGTCATGCCAGTTTGGAAGAAATTTTCCCACATTCCGTGTGGTACGTGTTCAGCAAACGGTTGTGGTGACGCCTCCTCCCCCTTTGCAAGGCGCGTCCCTACGACCAATTAACCGGGCGTCCACGCGAAAACCGTCCAGGTCCACACAACACTTCCCATGTCGTTGGGCCATGATCTCTTCCAAGGGGTTGTTGCCAAGGTGGTACCTCCCTGCAGCATTGTTAATAAGTGTAATCCGAGATCTGGACATCAGTCCTCTCGGTTTGTAACCACGTGTTCATGACCACGTGTAGGTCTACTAGACCTCTTTCAGCACCTGTGGGTTGGTTGGCTGAACTCAACCAAGCTCCACTAAGCACATGCAACTTGCATGCTAGCTTTTTCTTAGGGTTGGGAGGCACCAAGATCCTAAGACATGGTTGCTGAGCACACTTGTTTTTTCGTTCAAAGATTGCACTCATCTCTGAAGGAGACGGCATTGGTCGTCTGGCATGCGCATTTTCCGTCAAAGTCCATCACTGGACACGACAATGCTCCGACCTAGATGANAACGGGTGTACCATGATCACAATCATTGCGGTGCATGTTGGAAGAACACCTTTCGGGTGTCAATTCCATGTGATTGTGATCGAACACTTTCGAATCACATCCGGTGATCCTGGAACAACTAGTTCCTAAACTATGCTGTGTTTGTGTCATCGCGTCCAAGGATTCCATTCGGGAACCCGCCAGTGGATCGTGTTTGCCAAGTTGCAACAATCCGTGTTGCTCCAATGTCTTTTATTGTGTACATTCGGTACTTCCACTCAATAGAGTGTTTTCCATATGACGTGTCCGGGGCACTTGTAGAGGGTATCGCCCTCATCGAAGACATCTGACAAATCACCACAATCCTGGATATCACCGCAGCGACATCCAAAAACATATTGTACTTGCATTCGGCAATGTACAGCAACTAAACCATCCCCAAAACCAAGGGGCTTGAGTCACTTCACGATACCCTTTCGGGTCAGTGAAGCATGGTTCGACTACACCGTAGTCATTATGATCTCTCTCGGAGATGGGTTGAGTTTCAACAAATCGGATGTTGGATTTATTCTGCATATCGATATCGCATAGGCGATGCTATACCATATCTTTGGCATAATCAGAATCCATCCGCATGATGTTTGAATGTCGTGGCGTACACGACTGGTGTACCGTGTCACGATGCCATTGACTTGGAGGCATTTCTCAAAACATCAAAAGAATCTGATGAGAATTATCGTTTCTCAAGGTCCATCTTGAAGAGTCCTTTCACATCAACATTTGGTTACGACAGACAGGTCCTTATTTTGTTTCAATGTTGATGATGACTCGTTATGTGGTCGGTCGGACCACCAAGATGTGGATGCTAACACGCTGTTAGCATGAAGCTATCAGCTTATAGGTCGTTTCCATGGTCATAAGCTTTAGACACAAAACCTAGACCTTT
>SZWC01011201.1:28081-42974 GCA_023375785.1 Penium margaritaceum | reverse complement strand
TTTTTTTCATTCATGAGGAAATGGATTTAGAATATTTCGTAAGACCAGAAATATTATAGCGCTCAATCGGAGCTTTTTACCACGTCATGATGGCAAATCCATGATTGACACGGTCAATCTCGGGCTCGAGAAAATCGTCCTCGCCTCTAGTGCTAGTGGCACCAAGAGATTTTTTTTTTAATAATTTGTGAAGCTCAGTTGAAGCTTCAAACTGGTTTTTACGGCGTCCAAAACGGACACCAAACAGAGGATTTGCCCTCGTCTTTGTATAGAACCAGCCGGGTTCAGAACAAAGAGTACTTTGGAGAAGAGGGAAAATAAACAACTGTAGGAATCGAACATGTGACTTGCCGTCTCAAAACCGACCACACACCGACCGCGCTGCGTGCGCACATCTATGGTTGTTTTTTTCGGTTTATGTTTTGTAAACGCTGTCTGCGGGCCCATCCCGCCACTGGAGAGGGGAGGAGGGAGGCAACTTCCTCGCTCCTTCCTCCTTGGGCTATCGGCCCCTGTGAGAGAGGGGGGAGGTGGGGGGTCGCCTCCCCGCCTCCCCCTTGGGCTGTTGGCCCGCGTGAGAGGGGGGGGAGGAGAAGACGCACCTCCTCCTCGCCCTTGGGCTTTCGGCCCACGTGAAGGGGGGGGGAGGAGGAGTGACGCCCCCCTCTCTTCCCCCTGGGCTGACGGCCCTCAATACGGGGGTGGGGGGGGACGTCCCCTTCCCTNTAGGTGCATGCTCTTTGACGCCAAGCTTCCTCCTAGGTTCTGGGCTGAAGCAGCACGTACGGCTACCTACCTTGTGAACCTCACACCTGCAGCAGCTCTGCGAAGGAGAGGCAAGAAGAAGCAGACACAGCAGCTGAAGACGCCTCAAGAAGCATGGTCAGGCAAGAAGCCGAACGCCTCCCATCTCAAGGTGTTTGGTTGCACCGGGTTTGCCAAGGTCCAGGCCGGTGAGGGCCCTGGAAAGCTCGATGCAAGAGCACGAAAGTGTATTTTCCTTCGGCGCCATGGACGGGGGGGGGAGGGGAGACTCTCCCCTCCTTTCCTTGTCGGCACCCTTCCGAGTTCGACGAGCTCGTTGCGCTCGACGCTCGATGCTCTAAACGCCGCCACGACGCCGGTCGGGCGCCGTTTGGTCTCCCCCGGACTCACTATGTTTTTTTTTTTCAGTCAGTCGGAGCTCTAGCTCGCCTCTCGGCTCGACGGGGCTCCGCCAGCACGCTCTCTCCGCCGATCGGGCGGCGTTTGGACGAACTGGTCCAAACATTTTTTTTGCTGTAAACTGCGTCGACGGCTAACACTGTCCGTAGATGTTCAGATCCGACGTCCAAGTGTTTCCGACGGTCACACTTTTTTTTTCTCTCTCGCGGAAGCTCTGGCTCTGATGCCAATGTAACAGCTGTGGGCTGTTTTGCGACTCACTTCTGAAACCAAAACGTAGGCCCTCAGAAAGTGTAGTCCAAGGAGGATGGGCGAATGGTCGCCTCAGCCATTTTGGCTGAGACGAACCGCGCCACAAATGGACGTAGTCGTCATAGGGCATTTTTCTAAAACATGCATCTTAACCCTAATCGTTCCACGTGACATTGCCACGCTGGAACAGGACCCTAGCGCTCCTAGGGTACTCCATCGCGGTACTCCTTTCACCTAGAATCCGGCCACAGACATTTTTCCAGGCTAGAGTCGAACGAGACTCTAGCCTATTATATTTTTCCGGGCTTTGGCTCCTCGAAACTTGAGCCTCGAGTACCCGAAGCACCCGATAATCATTAAAAGACCATTTTTAACCGTGAATACCATACGATGAACAAAGTGTTCATCGTATGGTATTCACCCAACGGGTGTACCGTGATCATGATCATTGCGGTATACGTTGGAAGAATGCCTTTCGGGTGTCAATTCCATGTGATTGTGATCGAACACTTCTGAATCACATCCGGTGATCCTGGAACAACTAGTTCCTACTTTTTTTTAACAATTGTGTAATCACGTCCAATGGTTCCGTTCAAGAACCCATCAATGGATTGTGTTTGCCAAGTTGCAACAATCTGTGTTGCTTAAATGTCTTCTATTGTGTACATTCAGTACTTCCACTCAATGGAGTATTTTTCACATGCCGTATCCGAGGCACTTGTAGAGGGTATCGCCCTCATCGAAGACATCTGACAAACTACCACAGTTTTAGATATCACCGCAGCGAAATCCAAAAACATATTGTACTTGCATTCGACAATGTACATCAACTAAACCATCCTCAAAACCAAGGGACTTGAGTCAGTTCACCATGACCTTGCAGGTTAGTGAAACATGGTTTGACTACACCGTAGTCATTATGGTCTCTCTTGGAGATGGGTTGGGTTCCAACAAGTCGGGTGTTGGATTTATTTTGTACATCGATATTGCATAGGCGGTGCTATACCATATCTTTGGCATAATCGGAATCCATCCGCATGATGTTTGAAGAGCGTGACGTACACGACTAGTGTACCGTGTCACGATGCCATCAACTTTGAGGCGTTTCTTAAAACACCGAAAGAATCTGATGCGACATATCGTTTCTCAAGGCCCATCTTGCATATTCCTTTCACATCAACATTTAGCTACGACACACTGGTCGTTTTTTTTGTTTCAACGTAGATTATGACTTGTTATGTGGTCGGCCGGACCTCCAAGATGTACATGCTAACAGACTGTTAGCGTAAAGATATTGGCTTATAAATCGTTTCCCTGGTCATAAGCTTTAGACACAAAACCTAGACCTTTTGTGATCCCAACTATGTCATAGTTGGTTTGTAGAAAGCTATGAGATCGTCATAGTACTCTGGAACTCCATTAGTAGAAAAGGAGTGTCGCTCAGTTTTCTTCAAAATGGAATTTTCACAGAACTGTGAGTGAACTCGTGTCAGCGACATCGGTTCTTGCACCTTTTTCTATCAATGTCTATGACATGTTCACTCATCGAGTGATGATAGACTGAAGGTGTTGCCTTCAAATTTGTTCAAATTTGACATCTTGTCATTTTCTAATGCAAGTGAGTGACTCTTGTAGTCTTCAACCAACGCACTGCGGCGTCTTAAACCATTGAGGAACCATAGAAGAGTCTCCACCCCTCTTTGGTGCAGTTATAACCCCCATTGACAGTTATCTTTGTCTATCTTAAGTGGGTTATTGGTACACTCATATACTTTTTATCGTTGGTACCAGTCGGGTACCACAATTTGCATCCATCACTCACCGAAAGATGTGATGTCAATGGTTTTGCCATTGAGTATATACTCAAGGGTATCATCCCCGACACCTTCAAACACGGACCAATGTTTGCAACGGCCATGACTAATGATGCACAGAACCTTTGAAAGGTACCGATGCATCCTGTCCGCACTGTGTAGAGGCAACGTGATGTCAATTCTTGAGGATTGATGTCGGCATGCCAACACACCAGGTCTGTTTCACATCTCATGACATAGCCATGACATGGGTTTAGTCATGAAACGATCGCGTTTGCCTTTGAACATTGTAGCATAATGGGACGTGCGATGGATGTAGAACACGTCTTATATCCACCAAACCACTTGTGTGGTAAAAATGGTGTCGCCATTTTTATGGAAGACCTCAGCTGACATCGTCAGCTTGTCCAAACATCACAAAACCATTGTGATCATTCGTCCGACACTTATCCATTACTTGATGTCGTGATCGACGCACTGATAGTTAGTGGATAAGGTTTTTGTGCATGTTGTATACGTTTTCCACGCATGTCGTGTACCATATTTCACATGGCTAAAGTACAGTGGCATGGATCGCATACCATGATCCAATGACAAGTGGGTTATCTCCGGTACTTGGTCATGTTCGCTGACCTCTTGCAGTCATGTAAGCCCTGTTTGTTTTTGGAATTGGTGCTCAACCGACTTGGTTTTTGTATTACCTCTGGAAACAGAGGAGTTCGTCCACCTTTAGAATGGTCCAAATCTGAGGAAATCGTCCTTGTCACACGTGTGAAAATTTAGTTCGAACTTCTTTCGGAAGTACTTTTCCAAGCTGCTATCGGCAGGGCAAAGTTTCTAATTTCCAATGGTCGTCACTGTCGTTGACAATCAAGATCGTCGTGTTTTTGTGACGCCGTTCGGGCATAAATCTGGTCACCATAGCCGTCCGTAATGCATGTCGACTCTCTATGTGAAGAATTCGACAATATGACCATCCTCGACTTCATCAAGATGCCTTGAAATTGTCAAACAGCGTGTTTTTTGCGCTTCGAAGAGCGCACTTGACGCACTTGTCCATAGAACCACTCTGCACATAGATCGTTTGCTTTCGTTTTGGTGGTCTATGGCAAGCTAGCCTGACCAGGCAACGAGTTGGCTAGTTCTTGCTACTTGGTACTATGGGGTGCGATCGACACCCATGTTATTGTTGCAATCGGCATTTAATAACATGTGTTGCACCATCAACACTAGCAAATCAAATCCAACCGAAAAGCAGGGCCGTAGTGCGTTCTACACTTGCATCAGTGGTGCATTCGGCACCCATGACGAAAGTGCAACCCGTAGCTTTTGTCGATAGTGCAATCAGTGTTTATGACAACGGTGCATTCGGCACTTGTGTCAACGATCTAACCGACGCACTCATTGACCATGCATTCAACATCATGGTAATTGTGCGTGCGGCACTCGTGTGCATGCTACAATTGCATTTTCCATGTTGGTCATATTCCAGGTGCAACCGGCACTTGTCAATCCACCATCACGCGTGGATTTCCACCAGTGCGTGTGTGTATTGAATGCAACTGGCACTCACATTCTTGTTTTGTCGAAATCCATTCAAAGATGACATACACAGCATCCTTGGTGCAATCGACGCCCATGTGAATACAAAATCGGCATTTATTTTGGTCATATCTCCGTAGACCAAGAGCAGTGCATTCGGTACTAGCGTCACGGATGCTTTCAGCATCAGTGATTAAGGTACAGCTGGAAGTAGCACTATCGGTGTGTTCGACACCGACAAAAAAAGGTTACAAGTAGCACGTGTGCTCTTCCCCGTAGTGCAATCGGCACTTCCATCGATGATGTGGTAGACGCCCGTGTAACCGTGCAAGCGACACTTGTTTCGTGCTATTTGCACATGTTGCATAAGTACGTCATGTAGGTGAGTTGTCGAGAGGCCACGGCACATATGGTGCTTTTGTTACGTTATTTTAAAATTGAGAACTCGTCTCAATGTACGTCACTGTTGTGGTTAAACAATCCGGTGCCGTAGTGGCTCTAATGCGCAAAAAGAATTGTTTAGCACATGTTCGACCCGCGTTGAGCCACGTCGTGGCTTTGAGAGGTCAGCCCTTTCGGGTTTTCTCACAAAAAAACCCCAACCTTTGAGGTTAATCCATGAAAATCTAGGCACGGTCGGTGCTAAATTTCTTGTTTTAAAACATTTCCAAGTGAATTCCGCCGAGGACATGGAAATCAATTGGTTTTCCTCCTTTTTGTGCTTTGAAATGGAAAAGAAGTAGAAAATCAGAATTGCTTATATTCGGAAGAGCTCAACCAGAGCTTTAAGAGTTTTGCGTCAAAACCAACGGTCAACTTGACCACATACTCGGGTTTGACCACACGATTTTTCACCGTTCCAAAAGTTTTTTGAAAATTGTTAAGATAGAACCCCTCAACTTGATGATTCATGAAAATGAACATAATTTCAGCACATCGAGTGCCTTTTTTTCTTGTGCTTGGAATCTTCCAAGCGTCATCCGTTGGTGCGTCGGGAAAACTATCGGTCTTCCCATTTTCCATAAACGGGAAAACATCTTAAAACAATATTTGAGAAATGTTCAAAATATTGTAGAGCTCAGACAAAGCTACTTGCCGCTTTTTACGGCCGTCAAAACCGGGTTCAACTGGCAATGTTGTCTCCGTTTCTGTGGACCTGCCATCAGGCCTAGGGCAAAAATGAATACCCACTAGGAAAACCAACGATCTCCTCCCAGGTAACGGCTACCACTGCCAACTGCGCTACTAGCGCAAGTCTGCGTGTGGCACAAGCATTCTATAGTATTGCTATTTGTCTCTGTGAGGCCAGTCCTCTCCTCCACTCTTTTCGGGTAACGGCTACCGCTTCCTCCCTCCTCCACTCGTCGGCGAGTGGAGGAGGGAGGAAGCTTCCCACCCTCCTTCCTTCTTGGGCTGTGGGCCCTTGTGAGGGGAGAAGAGGGAGGGAAGCCCCTTGCCTCCCCCCTTGGGCCGTCCGCCCTTATGAGAGGGAGGGGAGAGGGAGGATCACCTCCTCTTCTCGTCCTTGGGCTATCGGCCCTCGGGGGAGGGGGGGGGGAACGGCTCCCCTCTTCTCCCCTATTGGCCGTCGGCCACTTAAGGAGGGAGCGAAGGGGCAGACGGCCCCTCTTCTCCCCCAAGGGCCGTCGGCCCATGTCAGATTGGGGGGGGGGAGGGGGAGACACCCCCTCTACTCTCTCTTGGGCCGTCGGCCTGCATGAGGGGGGGGGGAGGGGGAAACGCCCCCTCTCTTCCCCCATGGGCCGTTAGCCCAGGTCAGGTTTGGGGGGGGGGGGAGGGGGAGACGCCCCCTCTACTCCCTCTTGGGCCGTCGGCCCGCATGAGGGGGGGAGGGGGAAACGCCCCCTTCCTTCCCCCATGGGCTGTGAGCCCACGTCAGGTTTGGGGGGGGGAAGGGGGAGGGGGAAACGACCCCTCTCCTCCCGCTTGGGCCGTCTTTCCACCTGGAGGGGGGAAGGGGGGAGGTTCGCTCTCGTCTCCTCCAGTCGGCTCTACGGCGAGAGGGGGAGGGAGAACGCTACCTCTCCTCCCCCGTGGGTCATTGGCCGGAGTGAGAGAGGGAGGAGGGAGAGAACGTCTCCCCTCGCCCCCTTGCGCACCGGTGGGGCCATGGCCGAGGGGAGGGGGGGAGGAGGTTTGGCCTCCATCCTCCCCCTTGGACGCTATCCGTGCCATGGCCGCCATGGCCATGTGGGGAGGGAGAGGCTCGCTCCCCTCCTGACGTCACTGGTCGGGCGACGTTTTGACTTGAGCTCGCTCTCGAGTGAACTCGTCGCCAGTCGGGTGGCGTTTCCTCCTCGGAAACGTTCTTATCTTTGTGTTTTGGGAAGTTGAGCTTTTGGCTCGTCGACCCGTCGAGACTCGTCGAACAAGCTATCGGCTCATCGACGGGGCTTTTCTTGGGAGCCCTCGCTCGCTCCACCATCAGGCGGTGTTTGGACAAACGGTCCGAAATGTATTTTTTTATGTGAACTGCGTCGTCGGCTGATGCTGTCCGTCGATTTCGCGAATTAGACGGCTGCACGTAGCCTACACCTTTTTTCTGGTCTCTCTCTTGCGGAAGCGTTTGGCTCTGATGCCAATGTAACAAACGTGGGCTGTTTTGCGACTAACTGCAGAACCAAAACGTAGGCCCTCAGAATTGTCGTCTTAGGAGGAGTACCGAATGGACGCCTCAGCCCTTTTGGCTGAGACAAACCGCGCCATAAATGGTCGTAGTCGTCATAGGCCATATTTGCAACGTAATCCTACTTCATCCATGTGGCATTGCCACGTTGGAAACAAGACTCTAGCTTTATTCTAGGAGTGGAGGAGGAGTGACGCGATGGATTTTCCATCGTGCACTTCCTTCTCCTCGAATCCGGCCACGGGTTGTTTTCCGGGCTAGAGTCGAACTCGACTCTAGCTCATATGTTTTCCCTAGCTTTGGCTCCTCGAAACCCGAGCCTCGAGTACCCGAAGTACACAATAATTGTTTAACGACCATTTTTAACTATAAAAATGGTCCGTACGCTACAAATTTCATCGAGAATACGTCATTTGACAGACTGCATGTCCACATGGCCGTCTTAATAGCGTTTGCATTCTCCTCGTCACATCAAAACACCCCCTGCGCAAACCTAGGACGTGAGCTGGCATGGTTAGTGCACTGGCATCCAAACGTGTTCTCGAGCGTAGGAGCTATCTGTCTAGCTCAACAAGTGGTAAGGGGGCCAATTAGAGTGCGCCGTTGAACGCTACAACAGATGTACGTGTTGCCACTTCAGCGACACCCCATTAGGAGTTGCTGTTGACATGTCCCTGTCACATCCTTTCAACCGTTGGTCACCATGGGAATGCTGGAGGGTACCAGAAAGCATGGTGTAATACACGTAGCCACTGAACGACATAGTCATGTACTACAGTAGCAGATCATGTGCAGGAAGGAACGTATCGGTGGACAGTGCCCTGATCCTACGTGTCAACCTAACCTTGGCCGGTCCGCCAGGAGCATGCGATGTTCCGGCAGGGTGCCTCTGAGTTTCATCCTGTGTCATTCAGTCTCACACGGTCGTCGTTCACTCCGTCACCGCTTCCTCCAACCATGTTGCTTCTACAGCTGGTTCCCTCGTGACTCCGGGATGGTGGATGACCAAGTTGTAGAGCACACGGGTAAGCCAGATGTGGAGAGTAGATGTGATGAATAGCTAGGTGTTTTGTGGCCAAGATACCCTCTGCTCCAGATGGCGTCGCAAGACCATGCGTGGCACGTTGCCACGCAACCAAGTCCTGACGAGAATGTACCTCAGCCCGCTCAGGCTCCTGCACCGCGGTGGTATCCCGATAACCCTCCTGTGGACGGCCCATCAAGCACGTTAGATGATGTCATGTTTTGGTTGACTCGGGATTGGGCAGATGACTGGTGGGCCGGGTAGTTGGACGAGGCTGACGCCCTCCCACAGAACCGACTCCCAGATGAACCACTCCGTGCTCACAGGTCCCCCAATGTCCGAGAAGCCGTATCGGTGAGGTTTAGCATGGGGCGCCGTCGCGTCGTGTCCGTCCCACATGGCCACCTCGGTAATGCTCACTTCTTGTCCATAGTGATTCCTGTGTCAGCTTTCCTTCAGAACACGTAGAGCGTGTGGATGCATGTATAGTTCTGTCATCCCGTAGTTGCAAGAAAAGCATTGTAAACCCCCTTTTCTGTCTTTCGTGCCATGCTATTCTATCATGGACAGGAGACTCTGACGATGAACCATGTCACAGCCCAAAAAGGCAGAAGGGGATGCCGAAGGAGGTGGCCGAGGGCATGTTCTTCGACAACATGGACGCCTCTCGGGCGTTTGTAGCAGACTTTGCGGTTGACAACTGCTTCGGTCTCAAGTGGGTGCGCAGTGAGCCTGCCAGGTTCCCTGTAACGTGCGCCGAGGCAAAGAACAAGGATCGTACCTGGCTCCTCCGGGCTCGTATTACAAGAGAGTTTTGACACGTGGCTGTGTCCCACTACGCCGACGGACACAAGTGTGTCCCTACCATTGGCCGCGCCAATCCGGCACGACAGAAGAAGTGGGTGGCCCGCAAAATATCAGAGGCCCTGCAGCGTGACCCCATAGCTCCAACAGCCACCCTGCGGCAGGTACTCCACGAACGAACCGGCATGAACATTTCAAACAACACGCTCTACCGAGCCAAGACAAGCGCCAAAGAAAACTTGATGGGCAAGACGACAGACAGGTGGAGCCTCTTTTTGTCGTACGTCGAGGAGGTGTGTACGGACATAGAATTTTAAGCCATTGCAGTTTGGTTCTGAGGCACCTTTAATGTGTATTCACATGTGTATATCAACGTGCTCCGTGCAGGTAAAACACGTGGACCCAGGTACACACGCTGTCATACACAAGGACGGGAACGGTGCCTTCTTGCGGGCTTTTTTGCTCCACGATCCGCCAGGACTGGCTTTCAACATAGTCGTCGGATTTTGACAAAGGATGCAACATTTCTCAAGAACGGACACAAGTACGTTATGTTGCTTGTCCAATTATTTTATGCCAATAACCACGCAGTGCCCATAGCGTGGGCACTTCCGCCAACAGGATGAGAAGGGATGTATTCTTTTTACGCTCAACTTGCCATCGCTTACTCCACTACGGCACAGTCCGACACTTACATCATCACAGACAGAGAGAAGGGCTTGGAGAAAGCGCTACGGAAGTTCCATAGTGGTGCGATACACACCTACTGTGCATGGCACTTGTGTGAGAACGTCCGCACTACCTACGGGAAGAAGGCCGCACACTGGGCATGGAACTGTGCGCATGCGCTCAATCTCGTGCAATGGCAGAAGGCTACCACCCACCTGCGCCAAGTGAGTGCCTCTGCGTATGCTTACCTGTTTGGAACGTAAGAGGAGGAGGGGAGTGGTGGGGGGCGGTACCTCTAGAGAAGTGGACACGCCTCCACTGCCCTCTGGGCAGAGGAGGCCACACTACCTCCAACGCAACAGAGAGCTGGAACGTACGCATCGCAGTGCATCGCAAGCTGTATCCGTATTACTGTTTTATTGGCATCTACCCCTTCGTACAGCGCATGTTCTCTGCTCGGCGTGCCCAGGCTGAAGGTGTGCAAACGTCCCTGGCCCATGCCCAAGCCAACCGACTGCTCCACTGTCTCCCAGTGGCACGTAAGTACACCGTGACGGAGGAGGGCCCCAACATGACAACAGTGGAGGGCCCAAGAAACACTCCGTGCCAGGTTGATTTGCTCGAGAAGACTTGTTGCTGTGGCCTGTGGAAGGAGTTTGGACTACCTTGTCAGCATGCATGCGCTTTTTTGCTGACCAAGTACATCAACGCAGAGAACCTGGCTGACCCTTGACTCACCCGCATGGCGTTCCGTCGGGCATACAACAACCCCCTCCCCTCTCGAGTGGTGAAGAACATACGGCCAGTCGAACCCATGTGGCTGCAACCGGGACCTAGGCGTGGGAAGGGCCACCCTCGCAGCGCACAGAAAGACCGTGAGACCTTGCGCAAAAAAAAATCATTTGCCCACGGTGTGGGAAAAAGGGGCATACCAAGACATGTTGAAAAAACCCCTCTTGCTCCAAGCCCTGCACAGGCTACAGCAATGGGGTATGATGGAGGTCTATAGGTGGCTGCAGCAAAGGCTGCAGCAGCCTTGGAGGCACGTGCAAATGTCTCCATGAGTGTAGATGCTCCACTTGCAGCGTATGCCAGTGGCGACGTGGAGTATGACCCCGAGGCTCTGCCTCGGGATGACGAGGATGATGAGGATTATGGTACTGAAAGTGATAAGTCTGGTGCATACTTCCCTCCTGTTGGTGATGATGGTGAGACGGTAACGCAGGATGAGTACACCAATCAGTTGGATGAGGAGGAGAAAGAGTGGCAGGAGACATACAAGGAAGAGCCGGAGGAGGCAGAGTGAGGTGGGTGTGTTTGGTTTGTTGTTGTACCTTCCGTTGGGGAACTTTCATGTAGCATACATCCTATCCTTTCAATCACTAACATAATCTATTGTTCATGTGCAGGATGAACTATACTGGACACTGGAGATTGAACAAACCATTCAGTCAGGCGGCTCATAGTTCAACAGGAAAGGGGGGCTTGGGGTTAGGCAGAAGCTTAGGGTCAAGTTGAGGCACAGTGGTTCATTGCATGTGGGGAGGGAGGGCAGTGGTGTGCATGTTTCAAGAAGTAGACGTGGTGGCCAACATTCACACAGCTAGTCAGAGCTATTGTACAATGATGAACACTATCATTCGTGAGAGCAGTTGTGTCCTGTTTGTGAAATTGTTCATTTTCTCCGAGGGTTGAGTCGTGAAGTATTTGAGGACATCATGTATCCCACCTTCAGTGTGTGTAATGTTTAGTCATTGACGTTTGCATAATGGAGTTTTCCCAAGCCTGTTTCCCTTTGCACATTACGCCATTTCTCTTGCCACGATGAGTAACAACTGCTGCAAAAGAAAGGTTCATCAGAGTAAGTGATGTTGAAGAACACAGTACACGGATGTTGACTGTTCTTTATGTTGAAAGTTATGTCTCACTTTGTACATCATAAAAATAGCAGATCTAATTTGAATCCGATGTAGAGGAAAACTGTCACATGCTACTTCATAAGACAACGCAGGAGGCGATCTGTTACAGCCTCTACAACCACCCTAAACCAGCTGAACAAATGACGATGACATGCACTCACAATTGTTCTCGCTCCTACATTGGTCATGATGTGTTGTATTGTAGCTGCTACATTGGTCATTCATTTTTCAACATGTATGCTGAAGAAGTGCACATCTAGTTCTTTTCGTGGGGTCTTTAATGACAACGAGGGCGACATATTCATCTTTTCTGTGAGAGAGCTTGAGCCCAAAATGCCTAGCAAATGGAAGCCGTTTTGCCCACGAAGTGTCCTGTTTTGGCTGCTATATCGGCCATTGCTTTGTCCATAAACCTCCTAGAGAAGTGGACAAACAGTTGCTTTGTTGCCGAGAAATGATGTCAATGAGGGTGGTATATTGTTGTTTTCACGTGAAAGTACTTCATCTCAAAGTGCCCGGCAAATAGTTATGTACAACACGTAGGAACTAGCTATACGATGACGATTTTCACAACCGCGAACATGGAATTGGCCACACCGACGCCCATGGCGCCCAACTGGGTGGACAGTACAACAGGCGGGCATGGGGTGCCTGCATGCCCAATTGTCAACACATGGTGTATGGGTTGGTATGTGGTTTTGGGTTCACGATGTCCCATGCGCGCTTTATGTTTTCCCCCTCGTCCACCGCATTTTTGTGATCCATGGGAGGAGGGGGGGGGAGATGTCACGGTTCCCCAAGGACCGTACACCGATTCCGGATGGCCAGCCCAGCGCTGCAACGTGTTGTGCTTTGTACCGTTCCTGTACAGTTTACTGTGACCACTCGGCCGTGTCCATACTCGTGCAGATCCCTGAGGCAGGCGGCCCTGGTGACACCGGCGCGACGACAGGCGGCGGACTACCCGTTTGGAGCTGACCGACCACTGTTCCAGAGCCCCAGATGTCACCGGGACTCCTTGCTGTGACTTCTACGTCTTGCAGGCGCCTTTCGGCGGACTGGGCATGAGGCCCATTTGCATGTTTTTGCATTATATACTCGCTGTCAGTCGATGGATGCATGCATGTGACCAGTCGTTGCGTGCGTCTTTTGATTCTGCACGTCTAGGTTCAGACGGCGTAGGATTCTGACATGTGTGCGCAGAGTTACGGCCAAAACAGTGGCTTTGGGCCGGTTTTAGGACAGCTCTTGGACTGCCGCGTGCGACACCCGCCGTGCGCCGCGGCAGGTATTTATGCCCTGGACCTGTCAGTTGTCATCTCTCTCTGCATTTACTAAGCTAGTGAAGCTTATGAGACTTTGCGCGTCTCCCTAGCCTGATCCTTGCTGTTTCTTGCACCTGCCTGCTTGCTAGTGCGTCAGCTGACTGGACAGTGTCGCCACGTCAGCAGCAGCAAGGCTAGGAAGCTTCCTAGCAGTTTCTCATGGTATCAGAGCTGTGAGACAGATCTCACCGAGCTGCGCAGCAGAGACGCAGCAGAGCAGCAGCAGTGAGAGTCACCGCTGCAGCAGATCTTCTGGGACCCGTTGGAGACGGTCGACCGCCGTCAACGTGAGACCGCAGCTGCAGAGACAGCAGCAGCGACGCTTACCACCACGCAGAGAGGCGTGGCGGCGGCGGTGCCAGCAGTCCTCCCATAGCCGCAGCAGATGAGTAGCAGCAGCAGCGCAGCAGCCACAGCCGCAGCAGCAGCGTGACAGCAGCCACAGCAACAGCAGCCGCGGCAGCAGCAGCGCAGCAGCAGCGGCGGCAGCAGCAGCGCAGCAGCCACAGCGGCGGCGGCAACAGCAGCCGCAGCGGCAGCAGCAGCACCAGCAGCCGCAGCGCAGCTGCAGCAGCAGAATCAGCGGCGGCAGCGGCGGCAGCAGCGGCAGCAGCAGCAGTGTGCAGTGCAGCAGCGCAGCAGCAGCAGCAGCGCAGCAGCGCGGCAGCGCAGCAGCAGCAGCGGGCGGCGGCGGCAGCGAGCTGCTGCTGCAGCGCGCAACAGCAGCAGCGTCAGCGTGCAGCGGTTGCTGCCACCGCCGCGCACGCAGCCACGCAGCTGCTGCTGCAGCTGCCCGCGCAGCTGCAGCAGCAGCTGGGCAGAAGCTGCCGCGCAGCTTCCGTGCAGCCTCCGCGCAGCCGCCACTGGGCGGCTGCACGCTCGCACACAACCGCGAGCGAAACAAAAAAAAAAAAAAAACGTCAGCGTCGACGCTGACGTCAGCATTTTGCTTGCTGACGTCATCAGGTCGTGCTGACGTCAGCAACCACCTGCTGACGTCAGCACCATACTTAGGCAAATTTTTNTTTTTGTCGGAAGGTCAAAAGTTGCCAGCATTGCAACTCCTCGAGAAACGCAGACAGCACTGAAATCCGACAAACTTGACCAGTCGTCCCATACTGAGCGGCGACATGAGTTCGCCCGACGACAAGGACAAGGCGCCAGCTGATCCCTCCTCCTCTTCTTCAGAGGTACTCAGCCCTCGCTCACGGGCGATTGCGGACCTACGCAGCTAGCAGGAGGAGATGAGTCGTCTGCAGCGAGAGCAGACTGAGTCGATTCGCACGCTGACAGAGCTTCTGCGTGCTCAGTCCACGGCTCCCTCGCGGACTTCTGGAGGAGTTGCCGGTCTTCTGGCATCCGCACAGCACTCGACTCGGGTGGCCACGACAGGGGTTCTGCCTCCCGCACCTCCTGGCGCACACTCTCCACTACCTGAGGACCTCTCTGATGACGAGTCACTCATGCCAGGTTTCGAGGATGACGCCCAGGAGCGGGAGATCCGTCTTCTACGGGAGCGTCTTCGTCAGCTGCAGACGGGCATGCGACCTCCACCTGCGTCTCCGATGCGACCGTCATTTCCTTCTCTCGGAGATCACCCTCTTCCAGGCTTCTTCCCTGTCTCCCGGCCTCCTCAGCCTGCGACTGCCCTTCCCACGGAGCGGCAGCCAAAGGACTTTGAGGCGCCACCCCCACGGTACATCAGCGAGGATGGTTTTGATTGCTGGGAGATC
>SZWC01011201.1:7464-18043 GCA_023375785.1 Penium margaritaceum | reverse complement strand
CACAAGCGATTTTGTGGCAGACGAAATTTGGGTTCTTCTGCCACTGCAATAACGTCCATCCTCGACCCTCAGGAGAGAATGTAGTCAAGTATACTCCAGTGCGGGTAAGTAAGCCTCCAACTGATGTCAGTCATCAGAGTGGCGCAGCGGAAGCGTGGTGGGCCCATAACCCACAGGTCTCAGGATCGAAACCTGGCTCTGATATCGTTTTGGCTGAATCTGCCATCTGTGCCCAATCGTATCCACTCTCAGAGTGGATAGGGATGACGTCGTCTGTGAGATGGGTAGCAAAACGTCTGTGCCAGCCGGGAATCGAACCCGGGTCTGCACCGTGGCAGGGTGCTATTCTACCACTAGACCACTGGCACATGTGACATGTAACGGTGTGGGAAAAGTTTCTCCAACAAAATTTTGACCCAAGCCTTCTTGTAAGGTGGCAATGCAGCGCTTGCATCGGTCCGCAAGGAAGTCTGCAAGCTGTTGCTGAGTTTGAGATGACGCCAATTCTGGTGGCTGTGGTTATTGAAAATCTGCCCTCACACTGCCCAGTAGCAACTCCGAGCTGCATTCCGCATTTCCTCTCTTGAAAAAGTATCAAGGGCATGCATTTTCACACCAGCACCCACAGCGACTCGCTTTGGTAGGATGACATTGCCAGAAAGTTTCAGAAAATTTCTGCCGCAATAGTGTCACTACTGACCCATGCTATGGAGTTGCACCCCACAAAGAATGTGCAAACTGTGGGGTGCTGCGAAAGAGTTGCTAAAAACTTCCTGCAGTCCGGGAGGTGTAGCATGTCGTAGCAACTCTCCCCGGCCGCCGAATTGTCAGAAAAAAAGTTGTCAGCTGAACCGTCGCTGAGTTGTGTTGGCTGTCTTCATGACATGATTTTTGTGAAAAATCATGTCACCGAATCTGGCGACGTCATTGCAGGCATGATGTCACTGTAGCTTCAAAAGAGTGGGAAGAGAAAAAGCTGAGACATATGTCACACGGATATGTAGGCGGCAGGGCTGCTAAATCAGATTGGATGTCCGATCCAATCCGATCTTACCCGAATTTTGACCAAGATGTGAACCAGACCGGTACCACTTCGGTTTCGGATCCGAGGAGTTCGGATTGGATGGGTATCGGTTGCTGTGGCGGAAGGATTGGATCGGTTCAGATAGTTCGAACCCGATTAGAGGTATGTTGATAGATCCATCAGATTGGTTTTGGCTTCAAACTTAAATTGAACATTAACCAAACTCAACAACGGATATCCGATGTTAGCTCACCCTACCGCCAACGGGCAGTTGATGACAGGATTATTGGGTCGATCGGTGCATTGCGCAGATCTGCACTGCATAACGCACTAATGGTTGGTGCATTATTTGCAGCCCCAATGTGATACGACGAGCGACGCAATGACGACGCGAATTGGTCGTGCGATGGGTTGCACGACCTGTGGAACCCACTGACTACCACCGTGCCGCACTAGTCGGCGCGGATTCACTGAAGTTTCGTCTACCTCAGGCGATGCGAACTCTGGTGTAACCATGTCGCCTCGAGCGACGCAAACTCTAATGTAACCACATTGCCTAAGGTGATTCGGCTCCATGTTTCACAAGCTCACACTCTTAGAATGCTCACACGCTCTGACGCTCACACCCACGGGTTTCAGCCTTCAGACACTCACACACAGCTCTCGCACTCAGTAGGCGCTCCGACGCAGCCACACCCGTGCAATGCGCTCACAGGTGTTGAAGGAGCTCTTTCCTGTCGAGGAGGAGAGGGAATGGGTTCGGCAAGAAGTGGAGAAGAAAGCAAAGGAAAATGTTGAGAGGCAGTCGCTTGGGAATGTTGCTGTGCACGTGGCGATCGGGGAACCTGTGTAGAAGCAAGAGGATCTCAAAGCGGTCATGATTGAAACCTTCACCATGTTCAACATCCCCTTCACCCTTGAATGAAAGAAAGACACTTCTCCACGTGGTGACTGGGGCACATGGGAAATTGCTCTCATGCCCCCCCTTGTCAAACCTAGTCCATTTGGATCAATGTTGTGAGCGTGGACGGATTCAAGAACATGCAGGCCTACATCGTAACAGTTGCCAGAAAGTTCGGCTTCATCACGGACATCAGGCCTGTGCTAACCTGCCAAAGTTTCGTGGGGTAAAAAGTGCATCGGATTACTGATGGCGAGCAACTTTTAAACATGTGCATTATACTTGGTGTTGATGGTTGGAGTGCATGACGCAAGGTGCATCGCGGCTGGGCTAGAGCCTGTCATTGGGGGATGTTGGGGTCTGGGATGGTGCATGGCAGGCAACACGCTCGACAATGCCAGCGCCGACATTGCTGCACTGGATCTTCTTGCCGAGCGCTTTCCACATAGTTTTTCAATGCACAGGGTACACCTCTATTTGTATCACGCTCTCGATTGTGGTGTGGTGGAGTTCTTGAAGGTGCTCAGAATTCAGGGCCCCGTGGAGTAAGCATGTGCGTTGGCAAAAACCACCCTGGTCATGTCATGCGCGACACAGTGACTAGAGTGTGTAGCAGTATGTAAAGAAATATACGTAGAGACTAGAGTTTTATTTTTTCGAAACGCTTTGCAAAGCGTTTAGAAAAGATAAAACGTAGAGTGTGTAGCAGTATTTCGGAAGTAGAGGAAGTGGTCTTTAGCCTTAAAGCAGATGTCGAGGTGTGTGTGACCAGCACACACGACATGCTGGTGAGGGCCCTGCTCGCACTTGAGTTTGCGGGGAAGTACACACATCACATGGAGGAAGGGTGGGATCAAGGAAGGTCATTCCTTGGGACCTGCGGGCACAAGGCTGGGATGTGCTTCTGGATGTACAGCCAGCGCTTCAACCTGCAGCACTCTCAATGCGCTCTCGGAAGGCGACAAGCACGCGACGCTCTCGTGGGTCTTTCTGTGTGACAAGTGCACCCCAGGCTCCTTCAACGAGCCTGGGGCAGCGGGATGCGGGAAGAAGGACAAGATGGAGCTGTACTTCAAACTTCAGCCTGAGTGCTGGGCAGTGGCCACATGGCTAGACACGCAGTTGGGCCTATGCTTCTTCAAGGTGCCGCAGCTGTCAGAGATCGTGAGATGAACGCGGGATGAGGTGCATGAGATGGTGTTGTCCTTTGGTGAGGCCGTATGCTTCATGGATGGGGTTGGTGTTGGAAAACCAAAGGTGGGTGAGGACAGGGGATGCGCGGTGTTGCAGTTGGAGGAGGAGGCCATGATGGCATATTCGCTGCTTGGGATGCCATCAAAGGGACAAGATATCTGGTGAAATCATCAAATCATTCAAAGGCATCAGATCAGGGCCTCTTTTTTCTCAGCCGGGGGGGAATCATTTCAATCATATTCTTTTTTGAGACTTGTCACGTAGAGAGAACATGGGACAGATCCGTCGCATGTTCTCTGGATACTACAGTCCCATCATGCCTGGAAGCCTAAGGCTGAGGGGCTCAAGACGACAGCTTACGGCGGCATCCATCTGTAGGCCTCGGAGGGAATCCTTTAGCCAATACCCTCCACAGCGCCCGCCCATGTCCTCCACAGGCCATGAGCAGTCCACCAAAGGAAAGCGCTCGTAACTCCCATGGTTGGCCTTCTTCCGTAGAGTATGAGGAGTGCTGTTTGGAGCCCATTTCTGACGTCTCACCCGTCTGGATGGATGTGTAAGGGCTGACTGATGGCGGACAGTCTGCCTGTGGTGTCTGAGTGACTGCATCTGTGTCGCGATGTAACTGTGCAGCTGAGAGTTGTTGGCAGTCACTCGGACTTAGCGTCAGGGCTGACATTGTGGGCCATCGCCACCGCCACACCGTGGTTGTACCATGTCACGCCACGGCATGCCATGCCACGCCACATCAGGCCACTCCACGCTACGCTACGCCATGCTATGCCATGAAACGGCATGCCATGGCATTCCATGCCATGCCACGGTATGGCGTGGCTCACCACGGCATGCCAGGCCAGGCCATGCCCCACCATGGCATGCCACGCCATGCTATGGCCTGCCAAGCAATGCCACAGTATGCCATGCCACACTATGCCATGCCACTGCATGCCAGAGCATGACACGCCACACCATGCTATGCCACGTCGCCCCATGCCACGCCATGCCATGCCACACCATGACTCGCTATGCCACGCTACGCCATGCCATGCCATGCCACGCAACGCTACGCTACTTCATGTTACGCCATGCCAGGGTACTTCGGCCATGCCACACCGCGCTATGCCACACCACGCCACACCATGCCACACCACACCACACCACGCCACACCACGCCACGTCACACCACGCCACGCCATGCCACACCACGCCACGCCATGCCACGCCACGCCACGCCACGCCATGCCACGCCACGCCACGCCACGCCATGCCACGCCACGCCACACCACGACACACCACTCCACGCTAAGCCACTCTATTCCAAGCCACACCACGTCATGCCAGGCCATGCCACACCACGCCACGCCATGCCACGCCCCTGTGCCACACGTCACGCCATGCCACCCTCAAAGATCCTCTTCGCTGCCCCCTTCCTCTAGTCACCTCCCCCTCTCTGCACCACGCCGTGCAGCTTCACTGGTAGCCTGTTGCCAGTAGAATGTCTCTGACACCTGTGTGAACTGCTCATGAGTGCACGAATGTGGCAAATTGCAGCAATAGGTGCACAAGCATGGGGCCTCTGGCATCTGTCCCTCCCAAATTGGACTTGGTCCAGCTGGCTCTCCACCTGCAAGGGCCAGATCGACCCTGCTGATACCAGCCGCACCGACGTTGACCCGCACACCAAGCACACCTGTCACAACGACTCAACAACAGCCAGCCCCTCGGCTCTCCCTCGCCCTGCGGGTCTGGTGTGGGTGGAGGACACGAACACCGCCCCCCCCACCAATCAGTGCGCAACTTCCAGCTCCCCCTTCATGACAACACATCCGCAGGAAATCTCACGAAAATGGCCTGTACGTGTAGACATGAATGAGTTCCTTCCTCCTTTCTTGCTGAAATGCCAACGTCGTTGTTTCCGAAACTACTCAGCAAAATCTGACTGCATATGTGCACTAGCCGCTTCGCCTCATCCGTCAGCCTCCGCCTGATGGACCCAGTGGGGGATGGCTGAGCAACACACGGTAGATTTTATTACTATCGGCAGAAAACTAAAGTAAAGTACTTTCTATCTGGCACGCCGATGCTGTGTGCCACCTGTCAGCTACATGTTTTCTAAATGCCACACGAAGGGCTTTCAAAGAGAGTGAAACCCGCTGTGCACTCCATTCATAAAACATCTGATGGTACTGACGCGAAGAACATATGGCTATACTTTGTCATGTTCTACCAAAACAAATGCTTTCTAAATGTGGACATGGGGATGTAGCTCAGATGGTAGAGCGCTCGCTTAGCATGCGAGAGATACGGGGATCGATACCCCGCATCTCCAACATGTGTGGCTTTTCTTACGCCATGTAAGGCTTTGAAGACAGAGAGGCTAAGCTCTCCTCAGTCTTCGCACTGTCCTGGCTTTGGCAGCTTCCAAAAATATTGAAAAAATGTCTTCTTTTCAAATGGCCGGCAGTCTGTGCTCAGGTCCATGACAGATCAAACCAACTGGCGTTCGTAAGGCCCAGCCTTGTCGGATGTGCGGTTGTTGTGAGGGACATGAGAGACATGTTGTACGCCATCAGACACTGATGAAGTCTTTCGAGCCGAAACCGGTCTGCTGTTGAGCTCAAAAACTACATGTCTCCACGGAAAGGAACTGCTGCGACTCTACTTCCTTCTTTACACTCTAGCTGCCGTGAGATGCCACAGACCTCAAGCCCTGCGCCTCTACATTCCATACCATCACGACTGCAACTGCAGCTGCCGCTGCCCTACACGTCATCGCACACTGACACCGCCATAGATTCCCACTGCCTCTGCCTTCTATGCCCCTCACAACCCCCTCGGCAACCTTATCTGCAAAATGACGTGAA
Source organism: Penium margaritaceum (assembly GCA_023375785.1). NCBI lineage: Eukaryota > Viridiplantae > Streptophyta > Zygnematophyceae > Desmidiales > Peniaceae > Penium > Penium margaritaceum. The sequence continues at coordinate 12,060 of SZWC01011201.1, read as the reverse complement.
GGAAAGCGCGGTAGTGCCCACATGGCCTTCCCTCCTCCCAGCTTCCATGGCTCTTGGAGCAGTGGAGACCGTGGAGCAATGGGGTGGAGGAGATGGTGGGGGGTCGAGGCACAGGACGACGCTGCCAAAATTTCCTCCCTCTTTCGATGTCTAGTCGCTTGTCACGGAATTCCCTTACAAGAGGAAGATTGTGCGCTCTCAAGTGTCAGCGCATTGGAGCATAGCTCTTATTTTTTCACTTTTCCTCTCGCGCGCTTCACTTCCTTGGACAACTCCTCCGCACCCTCCTTGCTCACCCCCTTGGGCGCCACAGAATGGTTGCCGTGGCAATCTGCGGTGCACAGCGCAGGCTGTTGCATTCTTTGCGCAAACAAGCAAGCAGTCGAATTTAGTTCTTTTAGACGGTTTGCAAACAGTCTAAGAAAACTAAGCAGTCATGGGATGTGCAAAGGCACGCACCCAAGTTTGCTTCGCAGTTCGGGAGCCGAGCAGATCCCGTGGTCCTGTAGGAGCTTGGGTTTGTGGACCGGAGGCGGGACGCTGTAGAAAACTTTGATGGCTTGCAAACCGTCGGAATTATGTCTTTCGTACTCTTCGATGTTTTGCAGAACGCCCAATTCCTAATTTCTATGATGCGCGAAGCAAATTGCTGCCAAGGCATGTCCCCACATCCGGCGGTCCCTGAAGTCATGGACAAAACGTGTGCGGCAATGCTACCAGGGTGCTGGCTGCTTCTGCTGCAAAATGCCTGAAATCCTAAAGCCCAAACTGCGTCACAATCCATCTTTTCTGTGTTTTCTCGCTCAACCCATGTTTTAGACAATGCGGTGGGGCACATGGTGAAACACTTTGAGGTGGCAGTCTGCATGTTGTGGCGTGGATGTCCGAGCCTGGCTGCATGGATGGTTCGCTCGCAGTAACTCTAGTGCCGTGAACTTTGTCTTTCACACACAAACTTCATTCGCAGCCGAATCTGTTTCCACCAGTTTTTTGACAATTCTCCAAAATCCTCTCAAACACAGGGGTGGCCGGCCTGCTTTCCGTCGCTGAGTCGTTTGGAATCCCTTCTTTCCGTCGCTGAGTCGTTTGGAATCCCTTCTTTCCGTCGCTGAGTCTTTTGGAATCCCTTCTTTCCGTCGCTGAGTCTTTTGGAATCCCCTCTTTCCGCCGCTGAGTCATTGAGAATCCCTTGTTTCCCTCGCCGAGTCTTTGGGAATGTTTTCATTCACTGCCTCTGGCCGAGGGAGAGAAGGCCAGCCGTCTTTTCCTACCTTGATTCAAGTTGGGTCGCTGTCAGGAATCTTGNGGGAGCCGAGCAGATCCCGTGGTCCTGTAGGAGCTTGGGTTTGTGGACCGGAGGCGGGACGCTGTAGAAAACTTTGATGGCTTGCAAACCGTCGGAATTATGTCTTTCGTACTCTTCGATGTTTTGCAGAACGCCCAATTCCTAATTTCTATGATGCACGAAGCAAATTGCTGCCAAGGCATGTCCCCACATCCGGCGGTCCCTGAGGTCATGGACAAAACGTGTGCGGCAATGCTACCAGGGTGCTGGCTGCTTCTGCTGCAAAATGCCTGAAATCCTAAAGCCCAAACTGCGTCACAATCCATCTTTTCTGTGTTTTCTCGCTCAACCCATGTTTTAGACAATGCGGTGGGGCACATGGTGAAACACTTTGAGGTGGCAGTCTGCATGTTGTGGCGTGGATGTCCGAGTCTGGCTGCATGGATGGTTCGCTCGCAGTAACTCAAGTGCCGTGAACTTTGTCTTTCACACTCAAACTTCATTCGCAGCCGAATCTGTTTCCACCAGTTGTACGACAAATCTCCAAATCCTCTCAAACACAGGGGTGGCCGGCCTGCTTTCCGTCGCTGAGTCTTTTGGAATCCCCTCTTTCCGTCGCTGAGTCTTTTGGAATCCCTTCTTTCCGTCGTTGAGTCTTTTGGAATCCCTTCTTTCCGTCGCTGAGTCTTTTGGAATCCCTTCTTTCCGTCGCTGAGTCTTTTGGAATCCCTTCTTTCCGTCGCTGAGTCTTTTGGAATCCCTTCTTTCCCTCGTTGAGTCTTTTGGAATCCCTTCTTTCCCTCGTTGAGTCTTTTGGAATCCCTTCTTTCCGTCGCTGAGTCTTTTGGAATCCCTTCTTTCCGTCGCTGAGTCTTTTGGAATCCCTTCTTTCCCTCGTTGAGTCTTTTGGAATCCCTTCTTTCCGTCGCTGAGTCTTTTGGAATCCCCTCTTTCCGCCGCTGAGTCATTGAGAATCCCTTGTTTCCCTCGCCGAGTCTTTGGGAATGTTTTCATTCACTGCCTCTGGCCGAGGGAGAGAAGGCCAGCCGTCTTTTCCTACCTTGATTCAAGTTGGGTCGCTGTCAGGAATCTTGACCTTTCCTTCACTGCCATCCAAAAGTATAACCTTCTCTCCCTCACTGCCATCCAAAAGTATGACCTTCTCTCCCTCACTGCCATCCAAAGCTGTGACCTACTCTCCAAGGCAGAGGAGTCGCTCGTTTTTCGTCGGCAGCCACAGTTGCCAGCATTCCCGGCAAACTCTGTGAATGTGGCGCTTTGCCATATTGCTGATCCCTATGACAACAACCCAGCTTTTGTTGAGTGGGCTTAGACGGTTCGCAAAAACGTCCAAACCTCCTTCAATCCTGATTTCGTTGTGACTCAACAGCTGGCTGTGCTGTTGGCAGTCGCTGGCGGTGCAGCCTTTGGGGCTTCTCAGTTGACCACCACCTTGAGAAAGCAAGACTGCTTGAAACTCTTCCGTTCTGCACATTCCCACCCCCCCCCCTTAAAAACGAGAAGAAGAGGAGAAGAAGTAAGAAACAAAAATGGGGTGACCTCTCGCGCGGTCAGTGGCCCATCTGGAGTCGAGCGCCACAAACCTCCACTTATCCGCGCTGCTGTTATGTTGGTCTGCTCATTTTTTGTTCTTCCTTATTGCCGAGCGCAACATTTCAAATGTGCTGCGAAGTGCCAGGGTGTGGCACATGCTTCAGTCTCATTCCCATCCGCAGTCTCTATCCTGTACTGCACGTAGTTGTGGTGTGCGTGTGCAGTGGGAAGGCTGCTGCCAGTTGGAGGGATAGGTGTCCGTTGTGTCTGGTGAGAAGTGTGTGGAAAATGCGGTGAGCAGCTAGTTGTGGTCAGCTGATTTAGCGGAAGAGTGAGGAGTTGCCCATTTCTTTTGCTGACCCTGTTGGGAATGGCAACTTATCTGAAAACGACATTATCATGGAAAACAATGGTATTCGATAAGAACATTTTTCAACAAGAATACTTGCGGTATCTAAAAAGCAACCTCATCCTCTCGGACAAGCCGCCCTAGCTCAGTCGGTAGAGCGCAAGGCTCTTAACCTTGTGGTCGTGGGTTCGAGCGAATACCCACGACCACAGGCGTGGTCGTGGGTATTCGACACGGGCGGCGTTATCTGAACATGTCCTAATGTTTGAAACGTTTCTTTCCCACGGAAGAGAGGAATTGGATCAAATTTGTTTTTGGAATACCTACCTTCTCCACAGTGTGTTCTTGTGGAGCACTAAACTAGTCAATCACCGCCAGACGAGTGACAGGTGGTGCTCATGTCAAAGCCCTTGTGCATTTATAAGTCTTCAATGCATTTCACATTCAGTGTTGTAGTGTGAAGACAATGCGTTCCTCGGCATTTTGGGGGGATCTTGGACAGAAGTGAGTTGAAGTGCTGCAGTAACCAGCCAGTGTGTTGTCTGCCAAACACAGCCATTTCAATCCACAGCCATTGCAAAGCACAGCCATTTCAAACCACGGCCATTGCAAACCATAGCCATCTCAAACCATAGCCATTGCAAACCATAGCCATCTCAAGCCATAGTCATTCCATTCTATCACTCCGCATGCAATTGCTACCCTCAGATCCCTCCCTTCCTCCTTCCCTCCCTTCCTCCTTCCCTCCCTCCCTCCCTCTCTCCCACAGGGTGCCGGGTTTGTACTTGCCTGTCATACAGCTACAATGAGATACCTGCGGACTGAATAGAACTGAGGGCAGAAGAGAGCTGTGGACAGAAAAGGAGTGATGTGGACAGAAAAGGAGCGATGTGGACAGAAAAGGAGCGATGTGGACAGAAAAGGAGTGATGTGGACAGAAAAGGAGCGATGTGGACAGAAAAGGAGTGATGTGGACAGAAAAGGAGTGATGTGGACAGAAAAGGAGCGATGGCTCTCTCACCCTTCCGCACGCTCTGGGTTTTTTATTTCTTAACGCTTTGCAAAGCGTTTAAGAAGAAATAAAACCCACCCTTCCGCACGCTCTCGCGTCCTAGGCAGCCGACCGCCGGCTTGCCTCTGGTCTATCCGGCCGTGCTGCTGCTCGCTGCTGTCGGCATCTCCGCTTTCCTCGTATCTCTTCAGCTCGGAGACCTTAGCGGCTCCGTGATCTTCGCTCACGCCGCCGATCCAGCCGTCGCGGACACTTTCCGTTCCATGGCAGATTTGGACGCCATGGCTCCCGTTGTGGACAAGCCTGCCCGGGCTACCACTCCCTTGGAGGTGCCCAACAGAATCCTCATGGGGCCTGGACCTTCTACACATCCTCGTGTTCTTGCCGCCACCTCTC
>SZWC01011200.1:72770-87644 GCA_023375785.1 Penium margaritaceum | reverse complement strand
ATTCAATGCGAGGTGGTTCTAGCAATTGAGAGCCTAACCGATTGTCTGTGTGGGGGCGGGGGATAGCGGTGAAACCTCGCAAACCTGGTAGATGGCGACTGGCATGCTCAAGGGAAATTGGCAGCTTGGGGGCAGCGCTGAGAAGTGTACAGTTTTAGCGCCGGGAGTGAGTACTCCATGGCTCATCATTCTGAGCTTTTTGTCATAAGACAGGCCCAAACGTCCAGCTCGAGCCTGAGAACTGCGCGCACGTCCAACAGCTATTCCGGAGTGTGTTCAGAAAGAGTGGAAAGCTGGCTTGTGCTGTATTCATCCGAAGTTTGACACCCAACCAGAAATGTCTGGACTCGCAAGTTAGAGGTTGGTCAGACATCAACCGGTGGCCCCTTAAAAATATTGGCGGGAAAGATTTATTTTTATCGAACGGCTATAGATGTCTAGATGAAGGCGACCGCGGTCGGACTCCGGTGGGCGCGCGGTGGTCCCAATTTTCTATAAAATAAGAAATTCCATGAGCGACACTGCTAAAACCTTAGCGACGTTGCGAAAGCAGCAGGTGTTATCTGTGCGATGCCCAGTTCAATTTCTAAAATTTCACTGTTTTGCCGCCAACAGGAGATGACCAGCGAAAATTCCACCGGAGCCCACTCTGCTCCAAGGCAGGGTGGCCTCTGGTGGGATGCCCGATTGTGCGGGTAGCGAGAGGCGGATGCCGCTGTTCGCGGCCCGCCGGATCGGAGGCCCACCGGGTGCCCACCGCCGTTTTACGACGCCCAAGTTTTCGACGGGCCACCGGTTGAAGTCTGACCAGCCTCTTAGTTCACGCACCTGGCGGTCAAGGAGGCACCATGGCGCGAATCGACTCCCTGCAAGTGAGTGGACGCGCTTAAGTGGAGCGCTCAGGAGTTTCGGACGAGCACGCCGACATCTGGCAGCAAAACTCGGATAGATAGATTATTATGTTTATCGTCGCTACCCCTTCGCGGGGAATGGACGGTGGCACAGAGCCACATGTGACAGTGACAGTCAGGAGGGACATCCACACACGACAAATATGGAGAGGGGCATGCATGTGCCCACTGTCAAGTGTAAAGAAGCACACACGGGTCAAAGCAAAACTCGGGTCATGAATGCCATCCGCTTACATCTCCCTGCTGGAGTACACGCGAGAAGCAAGTGACGTTCAGGGACTGTTCTGCATTGTTCTTTCTTCTGACACTGTCCCCGAGGATACTCGACCTCGGCGAAGGTCCTCTGCCCAACACGGTACAGAACCCGCGGTCGAGCAGTTTCTACGATACAACTCACATGTTGAGGTCGCAGATTTTGTAACAAATCGGCACTCGCCAAACCCAGTACCGTGCGAAGCGATACACTGCGGACGGATGTGGACGGATGTGGCGACACGAATGTCGGATTGCTGAAATCTGTGGCAGCGATCTCGCGATTAGCAGCTTTTCTTGTCGACGATGGATAGTCATGAAAAAAAGCTTTCTAATCCGTCCATCACATAGATAATACGTAGCCTCTGGCAATGTAACAAAATATTGAATTCAACGTGTAGACTGGTGCACCATTATTGTGAAAAGCTCCCGGAGACCTTCATATTGCCTAGGAACTGTCTCGATTTTCCTACATGAACCGACAAAGAGGACAAACAATGGATGAGGATGGAATGGAGATTTTCCACACCAATCCAGCTTCGGCTCGAGGTTCCTGGTACTGACAGATCAGAATACCGAGCAGTACCTACAAACATTTTGCTAGCACCTCCTGCCCACCTTCCTGTGGAGATCCTACACCGGATCTTCTGCGGTGGGTCTCCTGTCACATGTGGCTCTGTGCCACCGTCCATTCCCCGCGAAGGGGTAGCGACGATAAACATAGTAATCTATCTATCTATCTCCTGGGACAAAAGACGGTGGGTGTAGTGAATGGTCTGTCTTCTCTCACAAGCCGCAAGAGCAGGCAAATTTTCAAGAAAATGCGTTGTCGATATCGTGAATTCAGCTTAAGGCCGACCGATCAACTAGCAAGCGGGAGTGGTGGGCTGACTTGGCGACCCTTAAGCGAAAACTTACCGCATGCGAGTCGCAAATCGTCTTGAGCAAAGGGCAGTCATTCGAACTACCACAAGCGACAGAGAGGAATCCTCCTTGAGGAGAACTTCTCCTAGCATTTGGTTGTGAGAGTAGGGTTTTCCTTCATCATCGAAGAAATGGTGCCTCCCGGGCACTGCGGGGGCGGGGTCCCAATGTTGCAAAATGTTGGATGGAAACTTTTCCCGAAGACTAAGGCTCATTGACGAAACATTATCCACGTAATATTCTCACGAAATATGCAGAAGTGTGACAAAAACAGCGACGAATAGCGGTGAGGTGCGGTCCTCTGCAGAAAAGCCACGAAGCGAACATGCAATCTCAAGATGCGAACAAGTCATCATAACAGTCAGAAGGGAACAATAGGATAATTTGCAACGTTCTTTTTCTAGGACATGGGTCTGCGTTAGGAACAGCCCAAATATGGTAACCGAAAAAAGAAAGAACAAAAAGTCTTCAAACACGGCACTTTGTCTATGGAGTCTATCGTGGTTGTTCACTCCTATTGTGCAATACTTGTGATTATCGGCAAAGGTAAAGGATAAGGAGTGAACTCTGATGCTACTTCAAGGCAGAATCCCGTTTTTGGCATTAAGCATAACAAAGAACACATGTGCAACAACAAAGGGGCGAAGTGGAGCATTATTCTCTTTTTAGCAATTACACTCTCAAAAAACAGCTCGCCTTGTAAGGATGAGACAAGGGTAGATGGTCGTCATGAAGCGACTAAAGGAGTGAAACTCACAACAAACTTGGGCCTCAACGTGTAACAATGTTGATGAAAATTATTGAATGAATACCCCATTAATGTATTTGCCTTTTCAACTCTACCTCTACATGAAGAAAGACTCAAAAAGAGTTTTGCTGCAATTTGTCCAGTCCTCCCAACAAAACTTCATCCTTTCCAAGACAAGACACCTAAAGTATGATCTTCCAAGGAAAACTCAATTTTCTTTTCTATCATTCCTTACACTTTCAAGAGTAGAATTGGATCTAAGATTATATTGGGAATTACCGAAAATAATGTGAAGATATGAAAATGGTTGTAAGTTTTGTACCAAGCCTTTAACAATTGTTACAAATAACTTGAGGAGTCCAACAAAGTGCTTAAGGTGGCCTAGAAAACCATTTCCAAGCACATGGAAGTTAGATTATAGTGTGAAGTATATTTATTTTAGCAACTTACATATCCAAACCATGTTCACCCGGCTAAGCAATGAGAATGGCATGTAAACAATCCTTTCATTACACCAAGGATCACGAGAAATGAAGAAATCATCAAATTGTTTGATTTTGAGAAAGCTCAAGTGCTTAAAATGTGCATACGATCAGGGGCACACTTTTTGACCGGGGGTGTGGGTTTGGAGTGATAATGGTGATGGATTTCTAGTAAAGTGAGAAGCGGTTGAATCTCAATCAATATGTCACTACAAGCAATCAGAGATAATTCTTTGTTTTCTAGAGAAAAAAATCCTTTGAAGTGATTTTCATTGTAAAAGCTATTTCACTTTAAATTCCAACTTCCTTTCATCATTCTTATAACATTAAATTTAACGTATTTATGTTGGATAGTTTGAGGGAGGTGTGAATGTCTTTTTTTTCACAGCCTCTAAAACTGAACAAAGATCTTGGAACAAGGAAGTTCTAGGTTGCAAAGCTGATTTAGAGGATAAAATGATGTCAGATTTTTTGGACTTAGACTACATCATCGACGTTGTTTCCAATCTAAAAAGAGACCATACTACATCAGCACATGGGACCATAAGGACCATTAACATTGTGCGACTGCTATTAACAAGAGCAACAATACAAATATGGGTAATAACTTGCCAGTTCATTTTCTCCTCATCATGGAGCATCTTAGAGTTCGCGTCCACCACCATCTTTATAAAGTGAGCCTCCAAATTTTTTCTCTTCGTTCTAGTCGTAATTAATTTATCATTTGCTGACCAGGTGTACATCGAAATACCTCAAACTTTGCTAGTAGGTGCCTTCACTGCCTAATGGCAGATCGTCTGACAAGACATGCCAAGAATCATGTTACAAGTCTAGGATCCTAGAAATGATTTAGGAGCGAGGAATGGAGTCAAAACTAAGCACTTTAAATATGTCGCTTTGGAAATAGCAAAGCTAGTGCTCTACATCATACTGAGGAAATCATGGTCCTTGCACAATGAGATGGCTTACTGGATCTTTACTTTTTCCATGAAAAAATACGACATGTTGAGATGTCTAAGATAAGGAATATGTGTAAATCGGCAAAATCTACCTAATGCCAGTAAAACATGGTCGTGGGGCAAAATTCGTTAGTTGTTTGTTTGGTAATGATTGTTACAAAACAACATCCATCATCGCCATTTGGATACTAACCCCTCAATTGTTCCTTACGATGTTATGGTGCTTCCAAAGAGGGCCAAGACGACATGGATTTCCTTCTTTCTCGCAATCCCTTTGTTTTGATTTATACAAATCAAAGAATTATTTTGTAAGCGTACAATTTGTACCACCCGAAGTAGACACTATTGCTAAGAAATCTCTTTTTAAGTCAAAACTGGCCATTTGAGCCTCTGTTGTTGTGGTTAAACCTTTTGACGAGGTCTTGCATGGTGACCATAGATATTCGAAGAAAATAATCATAGACGGTCATCTTCCAAGCGTGGCGATTTATGATTGGTTCATCTTTCTTTGGACAGTTGTCTAAACTTCTTTTCAAGCTGTTGATGATGCCATGTGTTGTCTTTCCGAAGTAATAGGCTTTCCTGTCACGAGAGCATGACATGAATGAAGCAATAATTGCACGAAGGCATGTTTTATTGATAATGAAAATGGTGAGAATCTGATTTTCCAAATGTAGCTACAAAGAGGTGCTTCTTCGCTCTTGCTGAAGTGAAAACTAAACCTAATAGCTGGAGCTACAATTGTTGAATATTAGACATTCTAACATCAGCAAGCCAATATTCTTGCGCATTCCATCAATAGATGGCAACAATTTATGTGACGTGAAATATAAGTTGTTTCTTTGATTTCAAAAAGCAAGGGAAATTTCTTCTCGTTATTAAAAAAAAATTGCATGAGATTATGCTTTCACATTCCTTGGTTTCCTTCCATATATAGTATGCCAAGAAAGTCAAAGACAACTATGTGACGTTCTTGATTCATAATGTGTTTAAGGCATTACTTGAAAACGTGGTTAGGTTTCACTAAAAACTTATAATGAAGTGGCCTAACCTCACATCAATTTAGCACGTTATGTAAACCTCATTTTTTAGGCGGAAAATCCCTCTTGTTTGGAGTGATTTTCTACTTCAACCATCTTAAAAAAAGGAGGTAAGCAAGTTATGAAAACCTCATTATTGACACATGATAAAGGACCCCTTTTATTCCTTTGTGGAATGTGTGAGAGTGTATGCTCGACTTTGAATTGTTGATCTCATACTATATTTAAAATCCATTTTTGTTCGTACTTAAACAAGGCACGGGTGGGAAGAGAGGAGTGGGAACGTGATTTGAGGCTGTCATGTCAATTACATCTGCATATGAAGCTCCCCAAACATCACCCCTTTGCCCTTATCCACAATGTACATGACCCTAGACGACAAAGCATACTTCATCCATTTGGCTTGTACCGGCCACTAACTCGTAACCATAGCCACCAATGTACACACGCAATCGGACAGAGATCAACCTATGCAAACAGAGAAAGGAAAATCTATTTTTTGCATGGTTTTGGTAAGAAAACCGTAAAATGTTAAATTTCTTATGGGGCATGCAAAATAGTGAAATTTGATACAAGGCACCAAAAAATTTTCAATTCTCTGGTGGGGCATAGAGAAACGTCATCGTTTATGTGGGGCTCGTAAACGTTTCACATTTTCGGAGGGGCACATAGAAGAGTCAAAAAAAAATCTATATCACTTTCCAGTGAGTTACACAAAAATGTCTAGTCCTTTGTGGTTGCGCCACATAAGCATTGCGTTCATTAATCTATGTTTTAGTAATAATCATCACTTTTTGAACTTTCTCTCTGTAGACAACAGAATAATCACTCTTTTGCAAAGCAAGAAGTTAGCACTTAAGTGATCTCATACGACAAGATAAGACCCAGATTGTGCCTCCTTTTCTTTGCCGCTCGCTTAAACATGATTTATTCGACCTTCACTACTCTTTTCATTCTTTTATAGCACAAAAATAGCAATTTTTAAGGGAACATAAAAATGTCACATTTCAGACGTGCGTACAAAAATTTCATCTTTTACAAAAAGAGACAAAAATTTCATTTTTTGGCACACAACAACCTAATTTCAAAAAACATTTTTCCGTAATATTCCGAATACATGGGTTGTATCAATGCTTCTCACAAAAATCTAAGATTGTCCTTATCAGGATTAGAATTCCATTACGGACAATGTTTCACGGAACTTATGAGGGTGATGATTCCTATGAGGGAGTTGTCACTTCTTCCAGGAACGCGACCGCCCAATTCGTCTCCCTCATGGGAGTCATCACCCTCATAAGTTACATGAAATAGCGTGGGCAGTGGAATTGTAGACATTAAAAGGAAACTCTTGGATGTGTTTGATGAGCATTGATACAACCCAAGTATTGGGAATGTTAGTAACAATTGTTTACAATTTGGTCATTTTGTGTGCCCAAGAATGACAATTTTGTCTCTTTGTAAAAGATGGCATTTCTATGTGCACATGTGAAATGTGAAATTTTCTGTGGCTTTTGAAAAACCATGTTATTTCTGTGTTTTCAGAAGAAAGGAAATAGTAGCGAAGGTCGACCATAGCATGTTCAAGCAAGGGACAAAGAATAGGACTCAAAGTCAGGGTCCTGTTTTGTTGTATGAGATTATTCAAGTGCTTTCTTCTCTATTCACAAAAAGATGTGTTTTTTTTTTCACAGTGAGAGAAAATACAAAAGTGCTGGTTATTAGAAAAATGTAGATTGATGAACCTAATGCTAATGTGGCGCAACCACGACGAACTTGAATTTTGTTTGTGCCCTTCCGGAAAGCCTCATGGTCTTTTTTTGAAGTTTCTGTGTGCCGCTTAAAAAATATTTTAGTTTTTGCGCCTCATGGGAAAGTTAACAATTTTGTGTGCTCTTGCAGAAGTCTGACATTTTTGTCTGCTCAATTAGACATCTGAGAATGTTGTCTTTCCGTCAGATGTCTTACTCCTCTGTGTGCCCTCTGTGAAATCCTTCTAAAATTGCGTTTGACTCGAACAGAAACTGTCCATAGCGCGATAGCTGTCCAGACCCCCATTTCGAGCGTTCTCCCACAGGCATCGACGAGTACCATTAGGTGAATGAACTACAGGGTGTGAGAGATTCGGGTTCTCATTGATTTCTCTCCAGCAGTAGGGAACGGATACCGGCCGCGGCTGGAGGGGCGCGAAAAGGGTTTTATTTCACCATCCTTCCCCTTTCTTAGTCCATTTTGTTAATTGTTATAAAAGCAAGCGAATTTCTCACGCAATACTGAGATCGAGTTGGTCGCTTCCTTTCATGGTTTTTCTCTTTTTGACAGCAAATTAGATTTTAGAACCCAAGTCAGACGAGGGAGGCGACAAATATCGGATGGTGATAACATGTCGAGGAGTACGATTGAAACAACGCTTTTCATGCCCATCCAGCCGCGGCCGCAACTCAAAGCCGACAAACTAGTTCACGGATTGATTGATTATTATGTTTATCGTCGCTACCCCTTCGCGGGGAATGGACGGGAACAATTGTACAGCTCTGTTTGGCATCTTGAAGAAAACAAAAGTACATTACGATGAGCAAGAAAACTCATCGTAATCTAGCTTTCTTGTTCAGTGAGTGCATCTCCCCAATATATTGAAGGGCGAACTTATCTGAAGTGACGGGTTTGCAGCACGCATGCACCGTGTATGTCGAGTAAGCGAGTGTCTAACCGCAGATGTCTGCATGACCTCGACTTGTCAGGGCTATGGCTTTTTTCTCCCTTCTCTCTCCCGTATGGTGCCTTTTAGTCATGATTTGTGCATGCTCAGCATACAAAACAGTTGTTCGGAGGTCAGAGGACGAGAAGCTCTGTTTTCATAGTTCGGAACCTGAAAATAGAGACATAGGTACGGGATCAGCCGGACTGAAAGGCTCAAACTAAATGTTTAGACCGCCCAAGAGCCGCCAGTGCTCCTTGGATGACGTCCGGTGACCCGTATTAATATGGTCCACGGTTAGGAAAGAGTGAGCCTTTTTCACGCACTTTCGTTCACCCACGCACGTCCGCGATCTTCACTGTCTCTCACGGCCTCATGGAGTAAGGGCGCATAAACATTGCGGACCAGGAGATATCCTTGTCGCAACCCTAACGACGGCCGGCTCGATCGCAGACGTCACCTTCATCCCATCGTCGATTAGAATCGCCTTTGGCTTCGCACACTCTCGTCCCCCAGGTCATGTATCACGTCGACAGGCCCATCGGACAGTTACTGGAACCAGACAGCTGCACACCTTTTATGAGGTAAAAAGCGACCCTGTCAAGTGGATATTGAGGGTGCGGCTGGTTGAAGTTGAAATCGGTGGTAGAACACAAGCCTTGCTCAACATAGTCGAGGGACTTTGTGGGTCCACAAATTGCGCACAGATTTAGTCTGTGTCGGAAAGCCGGTTATGACTCCTATGCTTACGGTCATGTCCAAAGGTCGACGCAGCTACCAAGGACAAGAATCAAACTTGAAACTATCAGTGCCTCACGTTGGTTGAAACAATAGCGTCTTATAATTGGTGCGTTGAGTGGGACCCGCTAGGTTAGCTAAACACGATGTCAAGGAACCCCAGCGGGATGAATAAACATGGAGGATCCTGTTTAACTACAACGACAACATTCTAGGCAAAGACACCACGCACAGCACTTGCGAGAATGATGGTTGAACTCATTCAACCATCGATTTAAACCGCAACCAGCCTCACCTTGGGAGTCCATGCACAAAAATAATGGAAAATGTGGCAAGATGGCTTCGCGCCACAAGTGATTATGCCACTTGTGCTGAGGTCTCTTGTCTGTCTTATGCACATACAGAAAAAAAAGGTTTTATGCAAACAGTGAGTAATGCAATTCTAGATCGAAACCATCTGGTACCGCAAGAATTCGAAGACAACGTTAATCGTTGTGACCATGCGAGAACTCAGAGAAACTTGCAACCACGAATCCGTGGTCGAGTACATTTGTAGTAGCTAGAAAAGATTCATGGATTTCAAAAAATTGACTTTTGAAGGCCCCAAAGTGAAGAAATAAATCATAAAAACCTATTAGTACAACGCGAATGGTGGAAATTAGATATGAAAAACAAAAACATTTTATAGAAAAGAATTCAGTACAAAAATGAAAACAAATTTGTAAGATATTAAAATAAAAAAACGTTTCTAGTAAAAAAGGAACAGCCAAATAGTCGCAACGAGTGTTCAAAATCAGAGTACAAATTAAATGTTGAAAATACAAAACGGAGAAGAAACATAAAGAATGATGTATTAAAACGAAATAGTCAAACACATATAGTAAAGACCAATTGCACAATGTGGCACTTTGTTTAAGCGAGGACATGGTGTTATGATGGGCACAAACAAGTCCATGAATTCAAAAACGACCTATTTCTTGCTCCTAAACTCTTGGTATACTTCGGAACTTAGTCGAGGCAATCTTTTTTTTGTTCCCTAGGGGAATTCTACCGAACACCCCAGAACTCTCGCGCAATAACGATCACTTTTCGAATATTTTGCAAAATCACATGCACCTACTCCCAACGTTACTGGACATTTCAAGGCTACAGGCAACAATCTCTTGAGCGACTTTGACAGATCTCGTGAAGCCAAAATCCAATCTCGAAGCTCCCCGTTGAACAAATGAGGGAAATCTCGAGTGAACAAATTGAAACACGGAGTCCCATCACGCAGACCGCCGAAATGACATATGGCTTGCCCAAACCTCATTCTCTCGCTTTCGCCATTTGTATATAAACTGCCGAGTTTTGAAACTAGTAGCAACAAAATACACTTTTTGCTTCTAAAAAGTACCCATTTTACCCCAATCCTATGAAATGGGAAAACTCCTATTTCTACTATAAACCACTTCTGTTTTGTACGCGTAACACTTAGTATTTGAAAGCATGGACCCGGACAAGAAACGAGACAATTGTTTACACTTGCACGAGACTTGTACGTTCTTCCAAGGCATCTCGAGCAACAAGAAATTCACACACTTTGCAATGAAGTCTGTGCAAGAAGCAAGCGCAGCCAACGAGAGCAACAGTAAGCGGCAAGGACACCAGCGCCGATCGTGGGTGCCTCGTGATTGTCCTTCACCCTCATCCATTGCGAGGTTCGGATAACCACTGGCACATCTATTGGTACCACCAATCTGGAGGTTGGCATGCTCGCCATGCCAATCTCGCTTACACAATCAATCAACACAACTCCATCATCCACACGTGACAGAATCGCAGAGTTTACTGGATGGCTAGCACAAATGGAAGCATTTCAATGCACGCTCGTTGAACAACTGGAGTAGTACGCCACCAAAATTTGTGATTAAAGGGCACGGGAAGTGGTGCTCGCAGATCAAATTGAAGTCCGCTTGTCTTCAATTTGTCAAATGCTCCAGAGCCATTCGATCATGGAAATTCAAAAAGACCGACGGTCAGGATTTTCTTCACAAATGTGGAGTTGTGTTTCACCGCGGTTAGGGTTTACTCCCATAAACAAAACATGAGTGTTATAGCCTTCCTTCTACGGGGCAAGACTTTAAGTTGGTGGGTCGATCTCATGGTCATCCAACGGCAGCAAACTGTTGAAGGTGTGGATCTAACGGCTACGCCAATATTGCTCAACTTGGCAAATAGATAATCGAAGAGAGGAGCGTTGGTGTACAGTGTTTTGAGCAACACAAGCGACAAATAAGTCCTCACAGCTGACTCATTACCCTTTTAAGCGTCAAAGTTCATGAATTGTTTAGAGGAGATCGTTTAAATGTAAAAGAGTTTGACAATTTTCTGAAAAATCTAGTAAGAAAACTCCCTCACAAACGCGCCATCCACCACCAAATCAAGCTCAAACCTGGTAGTAGAGCATTATTCAAGGGGACCGACCGGATGAGTGATCACAAACTAATGAAGCTCCAATGGCCTTTGGCAAAAATGCTAACTCAAGGTTTAACTTGAGTGTTCGTCTCTTTATACGCCGCACCAGTACTAATTGTAAAAAATAAAACTCACCAAATGCGAATGTGCGTGGACTATGGGGTGTTGAACGAAATCACGATCAAGTACCGCTACCCTCTTAGCTTTTTAACCAACTACATTGAAGAAGATTTTCAGCAAAATCAACTTACAAAGCGGCTACTACCAAATTCTTATCGCCAACGAGGATGATGTGAAAATTCCTTCTTAAAAAGGATACGGGCAGTTTGAGCTTATGGTGATGGCATTTGCACTCATTAACGTCTCCGCAATGTTCATGTCAACGATGAACAAGAGTTTTCATGCACACCTTGACAATTCTCTCCACGTGCACCTCGACAACATCCACGTCTACAACCAAATGCCGAAGGATCATCGACAACATCTTTGGTAAGCTCTTGTGACCCTCCAGCGGGAAGCATTCTATGGGAATCTTTCCAAGTGTGACTTTGGTCATCACTTAATTGAGTTTCTTGGCAACATCATCGACGGCTGGACAAAGATCCATGGACCAAAAAAAGATATCTGTTGATGATGGTGAGGTCAGCGGGGAGAGACAGGTGGAGGAGATCGGAGGAGGCAGGTGGTAGGAGAGCTCGGGAGTTAGTCGCGGGACTAATTGTCCCGCTTTTTGTGAGAGACGCGGAGGGCTCTCGAAACCTGTGAGGGGGGAGAGCTCTCGAGAGCTGTGAGTGGGGTTCGCTCTCGAGAGTCGTGAGGGAGGGATCGAGCAGTTGAGGACTTAGACAGACCGAGAATGGATCGAGAGAGTAATTACGTTGGACGAATGGAAAAGAGAAGTGGAGAGGCCTGGGTGCGTGACCCCTATCGGGTCGCACCCCAGGTCTCGCGTGGCTCGCCACATCACGTGGTGAACCACGCGAGACACAGGTGTCCCAGCTTGGGCGAACGTCGAGCGTGTCCCTCGAACTTCGAGTGTAAGTGGACGCACGTCTCGCAGGAAGTACGTGCAGTCAGAAGTCAAGGACTGAACTAGGCTAGCTAACCCTAAACGACAGAAACGTTTGCTACTTTAACATGATAGCATAAGCGAGGGTGGATTCCCCAAGCAAAAGGCTTGAACACCACACCATGAGCGTGCAAGGACCATGAGGAACTTAAGAGGAGCACCCAGACATGAGCACCCCATCGGTGGACAGCGAGAGGTCAACACCCAGAGGCACCTCCCCAAGAGCAGGAATCCAGCAGCACCAAGCGGAGGGCATCACCCAGGTGGAGCCCTCTAAGAGCACCCCTCGAGAAGTACTCCTCCAGTGGCACCCCACCAGTAGCGCCCGTCCAGTAGCGCCCCTCAAGTAGCACTCCTCCAGTAGCGCCCCTCTAGGAGTATCGAGTCAGAGGCATCCAGCAAGGAGCGCCCCGCCGGGAGCGAGCACCACCCAGAGGTAGACCAGCAGAAGGGCCCCGCCAGAAGCACCCCACCTGAGGCGTCAAGCCAAATGACATCGGCCCACCGGAGGAGCGCGTGCAGAATGGCATGCCGCCAGGGACAGGGCCGCGTGGTCAAGGACCTGCACACCAACGTCCAGAAGCACACATACACGGTGCGGGAGGGGGGAGAACAGGCGTAGGAAAACACAAGCTCGGCGACGAGAGGCGGCGAGAACGGAAAATCCTGTGCGGGATGGACACACAGAGGAAAGAAGACCTGTCTCGAGTGCACGAATGCGGGTGGTACATGCGAGTGGTCATCGAGCAGAGGACCAAGGGATACAGGCAGAGAGAATAGGAAAGGAAGGAGGGGCATCAGTCCATCGGGGGAAGGGTACGGAGGCCGACCGCAGCAATACTCGTGGCGAAGGCAGGCTGGTGTAGAGCCTTAGTGAGAAAGTCTACGAGCTGGTATTCAGCAGGGATGAACCGAAGAGAGACATCGCCTGTATTAACAACATCGCGCACGTAGTGGTGTTCAACATTGATGTGTTTGGTACGGCGATGAAGGGCACCAGCATTCCGGGCAATGGCCAAGCCGCTCTCACTGTCCGTGTGGAGGGACACAGTCGAGGTGGGAAGGTNGCAGCGTCAGGGCGAGCAAGAGCGTCGGCGAGGGTGAGGGGGTCGGACTCATCCAGAGAGGCGAGGGGAGAAGCGGGTGGGGCCGACGTGACCGCAAGGGCACGTGCAGCAGATGCCGGTGCGCTGACGAAACAATGGTCTGTGCACACATCAAGGGCGTGACAGAACTCACGATGGAAGAAGTGGCGACCATGAGGATGGCCCGGATGGAAGGTGTAGGGTAGGAGAGGGCGGGACGCGGGGGTGGCAACGACAGGGGAGGGCCGTGGTGAGGAGGNCGGCGATGAAGGGCACCAGCATTCCGGGCAATGGCCAAGCCGCTCTCACTGTCCGTGTGGAGGGACACAGTCGAGGTGGGAAGGTAGTGTTCGTCGAGAAGGCGACGGAGCCACACGGCCTCGGCGGCAGCACCGCCCAGAGCCATGTACTCAGCCTCCCCAGTGCTGCGAGCCACGCATCCCTGTTTCCCACTACGCCATGAGACAGCAGCAGAGCCCAAAAGAAAGACGAAGCCACTGCGGCTGCGAGCGTTGGAGTCGCGAGCGTAGTCACTGTCAGCGTAACCCTCCAAGAGCGGCACACCGGACCCGGNCAGAACTCACGATGGAAGAAGTGGCGACCATGAGGATGGCCCGGATGGAAGGTGTAGGGTAGGAGAGGGCGGGACGCGGGGGTGGCAACGACAGGGGAGGACCGTCGTGAGGAGGGAAGGGGGGATTGAGAGGCCTCCAGAGAGAGGGGAAGTGAAGAAGAGAGGGGAGGGGGTAAATGCGGCAAAGGGACAGGCGGAGAGGAAGAAGGGGACGGAGGAGCGGCCGAGATAGGATCTGAGGTGCAGGTGAGAGCACGAGCGGTGCGAGAGCGAGTGCGAGACGAGACGGGAGAGGAGGGCGGAGGAGTGTCTAAGACAGGACGAGAAAGCGAGGAAGCAGAAAGGGGAGGGCCAGGAGAGGGTGCACGGGGAGATGGCAGGGAGGGAGGCGGTAGGACGGGAGGACGAGCCCAGGCAGCATGAGTCCGCATCCATGAGTGCGGCTGAGGGGGAACACCGAGAAGGGAGTCTGGACTCAAGAGAGGAGGGCTGGGGGACACTGCCGAAGGAGGTGGAGAAGGGAGAAGAGCAGGTGACGAGGCAGACCGGGAGGGGAAGGAGAGGGGAGGAAGAGTCTCCCGGGAGAGGACATCGACAAGAGGGAGAACGACGGCGGTAGAGGCGGGTGGTGCAATAGGGGGGGAGGTGGGTGAGGACGGGGGGAACGATGAAATAGCGACAAGGACAGGGTCACCCGCGAGACCGACGGGAGAGGATGCGCGTGGAGGTACATCCTCAGGGACGTCCTCCATAGAGAGGAGGATAGGGTCGACGCAAGTGGGAGTGGTGAGCGGACGAGGGGAGCCCAGGGCCTGGGCCGCGGTCAGGGGAGGGGGAACTCGGGGAGGGGAGGAGGGAAAGCCGGGGGGGAAGGTCGGGGATGGCGTAGGGGACGGCAAAAGCGGCGGGAGAGGGGAGGTAGGCGGGGGACCGCCTCGGC
>SZWC01011200.1:51329-62161 GCA_023375785.1 Penium margaritaceum | reverse complement strand
GGAGTAGGGGAGAAGGGAAGAGCAGGGGAAGGGTTGGAACGACAGGGGGGCCCCGACAGGGGCAGACCTGGAGGAGGGGGAGCGGGGGGGCCAGAACGACAGGTCGAGGACGGGGACCACGACCGCGGACGGCACCCGCGAGGACGACGACGAGGCCGGGGAGCAGCGGCCGATGGAGGACGGCGGAAGCGGAAGCGGAGGGCGGAAACTGACGACGGCAGCGACAGCAGACGGCGGAAGCGGAAGCGGATGGCGGAAGCGGACGGCGGAAGCGGAAACGGAGGAAGCCACAGGCCCTCAAAGGCTTGATGCCATGTTGATGATGGTGAGGTCAGCGGGGAGAGACAGGTGGAGGAGATCGGAGGAGGCAGGTGGTGGGAGAGCTCGGGAGTTAGTCGCGGGACTAACTGTCCCGCTTTTTGTGAGAGACGCGGAGGGCTCTCGAAACCTGTGAGGGGGGAGAGCTCTCGAGAGCTGTGAGGGGGGTTCGCTCTCGAGAGTCGTGAGGGAGGGATCGAGCAGTTGAGGACTTAGACAGATCGAGAATGGATCGAGAGAGTAATTACGTTGGACGAATGGAAAAGTGAAGTGGAGAGGCCTGGGTGCGTGACCCCTATCGGGTCGCACCCCAGGTCTCGCGTGGCTNGCCACATCACGTGGTGAACCACGCGAGACACAGGTGTCCCAGCTTGGGCGAACGTCGAGCGTGTCCCTCGAACTTCGAGTGTAAGTGGACGCACGTCTCGCAGGAAGTACGTGCAGTCAGAAGTCAAGGACTGAACTAGGCTAGCTAACCCTAAACGACAGAAACGTTTGCTACTTTAACAATATCCACATTTGCAGAATGGCTAGCACCATACAAACTACGCGTCGTACACGTTTTCCTTGGATTTTGCAACTATTATCAAAGGTTTGTGAAGGATTATGCTAAAGTGTCGGTGCTTCTTTTTGACCTTACAAAAAAACATGACGTGCGGGTTTGGAGAGACAGCAAACAAGAATCTTTTGTGTTCTTACGTAGAGCTCTGACCTCAACATGAACCCTACATTTGGCAGATGCAATGGTGGACTACATTGTGACAATAGATGCTGGAACTTCCTTTGAACTGAATATATTTCAAAACTTCTCAAGTCATAATACTTTTGATTCATGAGCAACAAGTAGATGGAAGGCGTTCTTTTGTTGAATTTGTCCTATTTTTGTTCAAACACTATTTCTGTTATTCTTGTTTTCTATCTTCAAACCAATTTGTGTCATCCTTTGTTATAAAGTGCACTAAATGTCTTTCGATTCTGGTGGGCAAAGTATTCATGTTTTGGGTATTCGGGACTGAAACATACACTTGCCTCCATGTGTACAGGGCAAGAATGCCCACTAGGAGCTAGCGAGGTGACTTTGCCTGTGTAGTCAAACCTCGCCGACTTCTAGAGTGATGTCCCTCCCTTTTGACATTGGCATCACCGATGTCAGAAGCGAGAACGTTGAAAACAGTTGATAAACTCCATGATACACTCGCCTCATACACTCAATGTGCTGGAGGGGTGGAAGACATGAAAAATTCAAACACACAAGGTCAAACAGTTCCCATTTCCACAATACACCACCAGATAGACTCCCCAAATACACTCGCGGTGGTTTTAGGGGGGGGGTCCAGGACTGGTTTTTGAGGTCCTGTTATTGAAAGATTACGGACATTGGTCATCATAAAACCACAAGTCGTAGTTCTGAGTATATCCGTGACACTCTTCGATACACCACCCCAGTTCAATATTAATATTGAGGGGTGGGGGAGGATAGCCCCCTACAATGCCTCTCCAAGTTGAAAGTGAATTGGAATGATGTATTAGAGTGTGTATCGGAGGGGTATCAAATCCGTAAGCTTGTGCACTAAGAAAGAGTACCACAAAAGTGTTTCCATGTTGCATAACGATAGAAATTTTCCAATACACTCCACCCTACACTTGGCTCATACACTCCACATATTGGGGGGGGGGACGAAATGGAAAATTGGAGTACACAACTTTGAACACTCTGCATGTCCACAATACACCTCTAGATACACTGCCCGGATACACTTGAGGTACTTTGGAGGGGGGGACCATGGACTTTGTCAAGGTTGAGGAAACGACGGAAGCGGCCCAATTCAAGTTTTGAGCACAGTCGGAACTATGGTGAGATGATTGACAAAGTACCTCAGTATGTTGCAAGTTTAGAAACATATTTGAGAAACGACAGATGTACCCATCATATTGTTTATTGACTGATGTACGTTGAATAAGATATCTAAAGACATAAAACAAAACTACATTACATACATAAGAAACCAAAGGAAATCACGAGTGTTTCATCAATGTTAACCATTTTTCCGGTGATTAAATGGTGTACTACATAGTTTTCACACACTTTTTGACTTCTAGGAACCTACCATATTGCATTGATAATACACACACATCACACAATGTATTGAAATGGGACAATTGACCATGAATTGTAGCTAGTACCCAAGTGAAGCGTAACTAGGGCGCGATAAGGTCAAACAAGGGTGCAACTAGGGTGCAAATAGGGCCAAATGAGGGTGCAACAAGGGTGCAACTAGGGCGTAGCTATTTTCCAAATAAGGTGCAAATAGGGTGCAACTAGGGCACCACTAGGGCAAAAATAGGGTGCAAAAAAGACGCAAATTGGCCTAGCTAGTGCCCATCTGAGGCGCAATTGGGGCACACCTATGGTGCAACTAATGCGTTAGTAGGGCCCAAGTAGGGAGTGAGTAGGGCGCAAGTAGGGCACAACTAGGGTGCAAATACGACGGAACGTGAGCATGGCTAGTGCATGACTGAGGCACAACTAAGGCAAAACTATGGAGCAACTAAGGGACAACTATGGAGCAACAAAGGTGCAATTATAAAGAAACTAGGGCGCAACTAGGGCTAAGGAAGGATGCAGTAGGGTGAAACTTGGGCTTAACTAGGGCACAACTAGGGCATAAGTAAGGCGCAAATGAAACGCAAGAAGGGTAAAACTAGGGCAAAACTAGGGAACAAGTAAGGCGCATGTAGGTAGCAACTAGGATGCAAATAGGGTGCAACTACGACGCAACTAGGGCGCAACTATGGCTCAACTAGGGTAGCTAGTGCCAATCATAGGCACATCTATGGCACAGCTAGGGCGCAAAAAAGGTGGAACTAGGGTGAAAAAAGGTCACAAGAAGGGCACAGGTACAGTAGGGTGCAACTATTGAACAACGAAGGCATGGCTAGTACCCAACTAAGGCCTAGCTAGGAGGTAACTCAGACGCAATTCGGACAAAACTAGAGCACAAGTAAGGCATAATAGGGAACAACTTGGGTGAAACTAGGTTGTAACAAGGGCACAACTAGGGAATAGCTAGTGCCAAGCTGATGCGCAGCTAAGGCGCAACGAGTGTGCAAGTAGGGTGCAACTAAAGCACAAGTAAGGTTCAAGTAGGGCGTTACTAGGGCACAACTAGGAGGCAGCTAGGGAGCAACTAGGGAGTAGCTAGTGCCTACCTCAGGTGCATCTAGGGCACACTTAGGGTGTAACTAGGGTGCAACTAGGGAACAAGTTCCTGGAGAGACGACCCTCACCATCGTAGGAGTGATTAGAAAAAGGAACACCAAAAAGACAAGCACAAGTGGCTTAGTGGTTAATGGTGTCCACCTCTAGAGGCAGGGGCCCAGGTTGAAGTCCTGTATGGTTTATTTCTGCCCTGCCTCAAGGGAGGTGAAAAATAGATACCACAAAGCTAGCTCAACCTCTAGAGTTCCTTTTGAAGTTTCTAGAAGGTCAAGTGAGGGTCCAGGAAGGTGGCACACCTCCTAGAAGGGGTGACTTGTCCTACAAGGCATCTAGAGGTGTCTTGGTCTTCAAGATACCTTGCCTCCCACAAGAAGCAGGCTGAGGAATCGAGGAAGGGGCACAAGCTTCTAGAGGAAGGAAGAGATAAATTCCTAAGTGGGAAAAGGGGCAGCCAACCAAGGGCCAGTCTAGAGGCTATAGAATCTACTAGGAAGCTTTAAATCCGGCATGCTTTGGTGTTCTGGAAATCTTAGATTAGTGGCTATTGAATGCCACTTCTTGTAATTCTTGTTCAAAGAGTTTATTCCCATTTAGTTGAGGCCAAAACTGTTTCCAATCTATCTGATCATTTTTCTGTCATCCTTAGAACAAGTTGCCTCCACACTTTCTGTCTCTCCAAAAACAGTTGGTGTGAATCAGCCACTACTAGGGACACTCCAGGGTGCACAATCACCCTCAATCTAAGAAAGATTTATGGGCCCATGCCGTTTAGAGGTCCCAAGCCAGCTTGTGTTCACGCTTCCTATAGCAAGACATGGCCGCCAACAAGCAAGAGAGTAGCCACACTGTCCTTAAGTTTGATGGGAGAGGCAGTTTGAGGTCTTCCTTGATGACAAAGGAATCCTTGAGCTTTTGAAGGTTGATGAGAATGCTCCACCGGAGAGTGCAACGGTTGAGGTATAGGAGGCATACAAGAAGAACAACAAAAAGGCATTGGCGCTCCTTGTGTCCGCGTTATGCCCACCACAACTTAGGCATATCCAAGGATGCGCCCTGGCCGTAAATGCATGGTCAAGACTCTTCTCCATCTACCAGTCAAGCAACTTTGCCAATCTGCTCTTCATCTTCAAACGGCTCGTTGCCCTCTGAGGCAACGAAGGTGAAGGCATCATTTAGATCATGCAGCAGATTGAGTCACTCGTATCAGAGTGTGTGACCACTGGTTGGGAGGTCGATTCTCAGTTTCAAGCTACAATCCTCCTCCTGGCCTTAACAGACATGATCACAGTCCTTGGTGGCTGGTTTTCCAACGAGCTGAAGTACCTGAAGGTTACTGAGTACGTGCACAACGATTGGATGCGACGTGGCGGTCGAGAGAGTGCAGCAGCATCAAGTTCTGCGTACATAGTTCATCCTCATTGTGAAGGCTGAGGTGACAAGTGGAAGGGTGCCAAACATAGCACCAAAAAGGGTGACACAAAAGGTAAGGGCTTCAACTGCGGCAAGGAGGGCCACTATGCATGCAACTGCCCCAAAAAGAAGCCAGACCGGTTGCAGCGGGGTGGGAAGAAAGACGAGCAGGCCCTCATGGCGAACAACTCCACCGACTTGAAGGATCCGGGAGTTGCCATCATTGACTCTGGATCAGGCTGCCACACGCAATGCAACATGGCGGCATTTGTCACCTACGGTGCCTCGGAAAGACGCATGACGGTGGCCAACGGCAGAACGGAGGTGGTCGTCGGTGAGGGTAACATCTGCATTGAGTCCATTGTGGATAGCAAACATGTCACGAGCACAATCCACGACGTGCTCCACGTGCCCAACTTTGAGTCAAATCTGCTCTCTGTCAGCCGCCTTACCAACAAGGGACTTGAGGTGCTCTTCATAAAGAAGGAGGCCGTCATCCGCAAGGAGGGCAAAGCCAAGGTTACTGCGCGGGCCAAGAGAGAGGATGACTTGGACCTGCTACGCGGAAAGATCCTCGGCAGCCGGGCGGGGTCCAACGCCGCCAATCTTGCAATAAAGGATGAAGGAGACCTGGATCTCCGGCACCGCCGACTTTACCACATTTCTCTCTCAACGGTGACGGAGATGGAAAAGAGGGAGGTGGTGCGGGGTCTCCAAATCAATGGCCTTGATGGAACCAAGGAGACCGTGTGTGAGCCATGCGTCATTGGCAAATCAACGCGGTAGCCGTTTGTGGCAAAGTGGATGCGTCGATCAAAAACGTTGCCAGTGGTACACACAAATGTGTGTGGACCAGTTGAGAGCTCCATTGGCAGATTTTGCTACTTCCTCACCTTCATCGAAGACCACATCTGAAAACTGTACCTCTTCATCATGAAGTGGAAGAGCAAAGTCCTTGCATGCATGCACGCGTTTGTGGCAGATGTGGATTGGCAAACAGAGTTGAAGGTGAAGGCGTTCCGCAGCGACAAAGACGGTGAATATGTGGGCTACATTGGGTGGATGAAGAGCAAGGGGATTGAGTGGCAAAAACAATCTCCAAACTCCTCGTACTAGAATGGCATCACACAGAGAGTGAATCGCACAATCCTTAACATGGTGCAGTCCATGTTGAGCGACACTGGCCTTGCACAACGGTATTGGGCGGAGGCAACACGGACAACGGCATACATGTTGGACCTTACACCAAGCCATTGAAGGACAAGGAAAGCAAAGCGGGGAAGACACCACAAGAGGTGTGAAGTGGGAGGAAACCGGTGGGAGGTCACCTTCGCATGTTTGGTTTCTTTGCACATGCGGTGGTGTAGGCACTTGAAGGGCTGGGAAAGCTGGACCCACAGACCCGCCAGTGTATTTTCCTTCGGTATGAGAGTGGAAGCAAGGCGTACTTGCTCTTTGACCCAAGGAGGCAGCAGATGGTACAAAGTCGCGATGTCACATTTGACAAGAAAGTCCGTTGGACGGATGAGGAGGCAGGTCTCTCCAAGAGGGGAGAGTTTCTGCCACTCCTTGAGGGGAAGATGCGGGAGCAAGTGAATGATGGTGACATCCTTGTAGAAGCACCAGCCGGAGAGGATTGCCCAATGGATAGGCGAGGGACAGACTTTATTCTAGCCAGTTTGGATGAGGAATCCGAAGCACCGGAGATGGACGTGGAGGCCGGGGGTTGACCTATGTCCCCAAGGTTTCCGAGAGAGGGGGAGCAGGCGCTTGAAGTGGACAAGGCCTAAAGGGGACAGTAACAACAACAAATGCCTCAACAGCTCCGCATGAGCATCCGTGTGCGAAGAAAGACAAAGAGATATTATGCCAAAAAGGGCATTTTGGCTGGGTTTGCACAAGCCTTCTCCACACAAGAGGAGCCTCAATCTGTGAAGGAGGCATTGCAGGAGAAGGATGGGGCTGAGTTGGAAGGAGCAATAAAATCTGAGCTTGTCTCCTAGGAGGAGAACAATTGGGAGCTGGTTGACTGGCCGGAGGGCAAGAAAGTTATCGGTTCCAAGCGGGTCTTTTGAAAAAACCTCAAAAAAGAGGGGGAGGTAGAGTGGTACAAGGCACGGGTGGTGGTGAAAGGGTATGCCCAGAGGAAAGGGGAGCACGATGACAAGACCTTTGCACCAGTTGCCAAGATCGCCTCCATCTACACTATTCTCTTGGTTGTTGTGGCATGCGACATAAAAATCCACCAAATGGATGTCAAAACTGTGTTCCTTAATGGCAACCAGGACAAGGTAGTCTACATGGAGGTGCCAGAGAGGGTGGATGTGCCCTAGGGGAAGGTGTGCCAGCTTAGCAAGTCACTTTATGGATTGAAGCAAGCTCCGCTTATGTGGTACCTCAAGATGGACAGTTTCATGGGTGAGCTAGGCCTCAAGCGCAGCGAGGTGGATCACAGCGTGTACGTGCATGAGCAGCCAGGGCTCCACCAAATCATCGTCCTCTATGTGGATGACCTCATCCTTGTGTCTTTGGATGAGGGGGATCTCAAGAGCTTGAAGAAACAGCTTGGCAGCAGGTTCAAGATGACAGACAAAGGCGAGCTTGACTACTACCTATTCATTGTCATCAAGAGGGACCGGAAAGCACGCACGCTAGAGATGGGGAAAAGAAAATATGTGCAGGAGGTACTGCGCCACTACAACATGGAGGAGTACAACCCCATCGGCACGCCTATGACAACAACATGTGAGCCAAGCTCAAGCATGGGCCTGAGCACGGAGGACGAGAAGGAGGAGATGGCTGGAGTACCGTACCAGTCCGCAGTTGGCAGCATAATGTATGCCATTATGCCAGCATAGTGTATGGCATGGTGGCAATGTGGCCTGATCTTGTCTTTGCTGAGAGACAAGTGAGCCGCTATGTTGCTGATCCTGGGCCACTACATTGGCAAGCGGTCAAGAGAATCCTCCGCTACTTGAAGGCGACCGCACAGTCGCAACTTGTGTTTGGAGGGGAAGCCTGGACTGACTCCCTCGAGTTGGTCGGCTACTCTGACGCTGACTGGGCAGGTGATGTTGATGACCGCAAGTCAACATCGGGCTATGTTTTTGTACTTGGTGGTGCAGTGGTGTCTTTGGCAAGCCAAAAGCAAGACTGTGTGCCGCTGTCCAGCTTGGAGGCGGAGTACATTGTGCTTGTGGAAGTTGCAAAGGAGGCGCTATGGGTGCAGCAACTGCTCAAGGATATTGGGGTGCCGCAAAAGAAGCCAATAGTGCTACAAGTTGACAACATGAGCACCATCAGCCTGAAAAATAATCCTGCGCTACACCGGAGGACCAAGCACATAGAGATCCGGCATCACTTTGCACGAGACCTCATTGCAAAGGGTGATGTGGTGCTTGTGCATTGCGACACGAAGCACATGCTTGCTGATGCCATGACAAAGGCGCAACCCAAGGACCGGCATGATCCTACTTGCATGGAGCTTGGGCTTTCCCAAGCCTCTTGAATTGCAGGTTGAGCATGAACAGCTGCCATGGGTGGCGCACAAAGGGGGAGATGATTGGAGAGATGCTCCTTACCATGGCATGAGTAACTCCAAAAAGGAACGGAAACAAGACAAACCCAAGTGGCTTAGTGGTTAATGGTGTCCACCTCTTGAGGCAGGGGCCCGGGTTCAAGTCCCACAGGATCAATTTCTGCCCTGCCTCATGGGAGGTGAGAAATAGATGCGAGGAAGCTAGCTCAACCTCTAGAGTTCCTCTTTAAGTTTCTAGTAGGCCAGGTGAGGGTCCAGGAAGGTGGCACACCTTCTAGAAGGGGTGACTTGTCCTACAAGGCATCTAGAGGTGTCTTGGTCTTCAAGATACTTTTCCTTGTACTAGAAGCAAGCTAAGGAATCTAGGAAGGGGCAGAAGCTTCTAGAGGAAAGAAGAAATGCCTTTGTAGGTGGGAAAAGGGTGAGACAACCAAGGGCCACTCGAGAAGCTATGGAATCTGCTAGGAAGCTTCAAATCTAGCATACTTTGGTGTTATGGAAAACTTAGATCAGTGGCTATGAAATGCCACTGCTTTTGAGACTTGATCAAAGATTTTATTCCCTATCAATTGAGTCCAAAACTATTGCCACACTCTCTGACCAGTTTTCTGCCATCTTTGGAACAAGTTCCCTCCAGAGTTTCAGTTTCTCCAAAAACAGTTGGTGTGAACCAACCACCGCTAGGGACCCTCTAGGGTGCACACTCACCCTCAGGCCAACAAAAGTAGGGCACAAGTAGGGCCAAACTAGGGCGCAACTAAGGCATAAGTAGGTTGCAAGTAGGGCACAAGTAGGGTGTAACTATGGCACAACTAGGGCTTAACTAGGTTGCAACTAGGGCGCAAGCAGTGCACAAGTGGGGTGGAAGAAGGGCAATACTAGGGTGCAACTAGGGCGCAACTAGGGCACAACTAGGTGCTAGGAGGATGCAACTAGGGCATAACGAGGGTGCAACTAGGGTGCAAGTATGATGCATGTAGAGTACAATTAGGGCGCAACAAGGGCACAACTAGGGCACAATTATGGCGCAACCAGGGTGTACCTATTACCCAACTAAGGCGCAACTAGGGTGTAAGTAGGGCGCAATGAGGGCACAACTAGGGCCCAACGAGGGTGTCGCTAGTGTTCAACTGAGGGCACTACTAGAGCCAACTAGGGCACAACTACAGTGATAGTAGGGTGCAACTAGGGTGCAAGTAGGTTGCAAGTAGGGTGCAAGTAGAAGGAAACTTGGGCCTAACTAAGGCACAACTAGGGTGCAAGTAGGGCACAAGGAGGGCTCAATTAGGGCACAACTAGGGCGCAACTAGGGTGCAACTAGGGTGCACGTTGGACGCATGTAGGGCACAACTAAAGTGTACCTAGGGCGCAACTAGGGTGCATCTAGGGCGCAACTAAGGCGCAAGATGGGCATAACCAGGGCGCAAGTAAAGTGAAACTAGGGAACAACTAGGGCTGAACTAGGGTGTATTGTATGCCCAACTGAGGCAGAACTAGGGCTAAACTAGGGTACAACTAGGGTGCAACAATTGTGCAATACGGGCGCAAGTAGGACACAAGTAAGGCGCAAGTAGGGTACAACTAGGGCATAGCTAGCGCCCAACAGAGGTGCAAATAGGGCACAACTAGGGCGCAACTAGGGTACAACTAGGGCACCACTAAGACGGAAGAAGGGCGAAACTAGCGTAAAATTAGGGCACAACTAGGGCGCAAGTGGGGCATAAATAGGGCAAAACTAGGGCACAACTAGGGTGCAACAAGGGCCAACTAGGGCGCAAGTCTGGCGTAGCTAGTCCCCAACAGAGGTACAACTAGGGAAAAGTTAAGAAGCAACTAGGGCGAAACTTAGAGTGAATTAGGGCGCAAGTAGGGTGAAACTAGGGCACAATTAGGGCTTTACTAGGGTGCAAGTATGCGTAGCTGGTGTTCAGTTTAGCCGCAACTAGGGTGCAACTAGTGCGCAAGTAGGGTGCAACTAGGGCCAAGTAGGGCACAAGTAGTGCGCAACTAGGTCGCAACTAGGGCATAGCCTATGCCCAACTAGGGCGCAACTAGGGTGGAACTACGACAAAACGTTTGGTGCAACTAGGGTGCAAGAAGGGCAAAACTAGGGCGCAAGTAGGGCACACTAGGTTGTAAGTGGAGCGCATGCAGGCTGCAGCTAGGGCGCAACTAGGGTGAAAGAAAGGCGTGACTAGGGCGGAAGTAAGGCACAACGAGGGTCCAGCTAGGTTACAACTAGGGCAAAACTAAGGATCAAGTGGGGTGCATCTATGGCTCAACAAGGGCGCAACTAGGGTCAAATAAAGGCTTAGCTAGTGCCCAACTCAGGTGAAACTAAGGCAA